>JAPZLJ010000040.1:0-50362 GCA_027474245.1 Spheniscus humboldti | reverse complement strand
GAGGAGGGGGGGATGTGGTGGGGGACAGAGGTTGGGGCCCCGCTGGCACCCGTGGCCCGAGCTGGGGGAGGTGGGGGCTTGGCCTGACCTGGGGTCAGAAGAGCTCGCCCCCCCCCACGTTAGATGGGTCCCCCATATATTTGGGAAAGGTCCCCAAGCCCCCCACAGCCCCAGGGTCACCCCCATGGTTGGGAGAGGCCCCCAAGACTCTGATAGCTCCGGGGTCACCCCTGGGGTTGGGAAGGGTCCCCAAGACACCACCCCCCCCCCCCACGTTAGATAGGTCCCCCCCAGACTTGGGAGAGGTCCCCAAGCCCTCCACAGCCCTGGGGTCACCCCCAGGGGTTGGGAGAGGCCCTGGAGGGACCCCTATGACCCTGAGTCCCCCCCCAGTCATGTCCATCCCCCCCGCAGCCCTGGGGTTGCCCCAGGAGGGTGTTGGGGGGATCAGGAGGGCCCCCCAGAGCCCCCCCCCCCCAAAACCCTCTCTCCCCCCACAGAAGACACCTTCGCCTTCTTCCCCGGGGAGCCGGAGCCGTTCGACGCCCTGACCCAGCTCTACGTACCCTTCACCCCCCCGGGCCTCCGCGAGGGGCTGCCCCCCCCATACCCCCCCACGGACTTCCCGGCCTGCCTGGGCCCCGAGCTGCTGGCCGAGCCCTACGCCTCCCCCCCCCGCGCCCCCCCCTTCCCCGCCGCCGACCCCCACCCCACCGCCAGCCTGGTGGGCACCCACATGTTCCCCGGGCACTACAAGGAGGCCGACCTGCGCCTCGGGGACGTCTGAGCCCTCCCCGCCCCCCCCCAGCAAGGACTTGGGGCACCCCAGTACCCCCCACCCCCAGCTGGGGGGGCCCACCCTGCCCCGGGCCGGCTGGCCCCGCCGGGGCGGCGCGGAGCCCCCCGGGAAGGACCCCCCCCCACCCCCCCGTTCAAGCCGCTTTGCACTATATTTATGGGGGGGGACGCCCTCCGGTGGCCCCGGGGGGGGGGGCCGGGGTGGCCCCGGGATTGGGGGGGGGGGGGGGACGGGGGACACACACACGTGCCACCGCCCCGGTCCCGCGGGTCCCTCGTCCCTGTGCACCGGGGACGGGGGGCGGGGGGGGAATAAAGCCATGGACTCCACCGCCGGCCTCGTCCTGCCCTGGGGGGGCGGGAAGGGGGCACCGGGGATACTGGGAGAACTGGTTCCCAGTGGAAGTCCCCGCTGGGAAGCCCCGGCCGCGCCCCGGCGCTGGGACTGATCCGGCACCGGGACAGCACCGGCACGCAGGGACCCCGGCGGCACCGGGACCAGCCCGGCCCGGCATCGCCCCGGGACCGGGACCAGCCTGGCCCTGCATCCCACCGGGACCGGGACCAGCCTGGCCCGGCATCCCCCCCCCGGACCGGGACCGGGACCGGCGCCGGGACCAGCCTGGCCCGGCATCTCCCCGGGACCAGGACCGGGACCAGCCTGGCCCGGCATCCCCCCCCCCGGACCGGGACCGGGACCGGCGCCGGGACCAGCCTGGCCCGGCATCTCCCCGGGACCGGGACCAGCCTGGCCCGGCATCCCCCCCCCCGGACCGGGACCGGGACCGGCGCCGGGACCAGCCTGGCCCGGCATCTCCCCGGGACCGGGACCAGCCTGGCCCGGCATCCCCCCCCCCGGACCGGGACCGGCGCCGGGACCAGCCTGGCCCGGCATCCGACCGGGACCGGCGCCGGGACCAGCCTGGCCCGGCATCTCCCCGGGACCGGGACCAGCCTGGCCCGGCATCCGACCGGGACCCGGCGCCGGGACCAGCCTGGCCCGGCATCCCCCCCCCCCCGGACCGGGACCGGTTCCGGCTCCGCGGCCCCGCCCCGCTCCGGCTCCGCGGCCCCGCCCCAGGCCCCGCCCTCCCGGGGAGGGGCCGACACGCCGAAGGCCGCGCGCCTGTGCCATTGGCCCCTACGTCCCGGCACGTCATCCGCCTGCCCCAACGCGCAGCGCCCCGGCCCCTCCCCCGCGGCCTCACTTCCGCTTCCGGGTCGCTCCATGGCCGCGGGCCCGGCGGTGAGTGATTAATGGCGGCGGGGCCGCCTCCCCCCGTGCCCCCCCCTCCCCCCCCGGATCCCCCGGTGGGTCGCGCCCCCCCCCCCCCTCCCCCCACTACAACACCCGCCGGGGCAGCGGCTCCCGCTCGCGGTGGGGCGCGGCAGGGACTTCCGCGACCGGGCCTTACCCGGGGCCTGTGCCCGGGGCCCTCCCTACCCCCAGCCCCGGGGGGCGCCCGTGTCCTCCGCCCTCCCCGGGTGCCGGGGCTCCCCCTTTTTTCCCCCCGGGGCTGAGCCCCCCGCGCCCGCTGTCCTCCCCCCTTGTCCCCTCCCCGCCCCGGTGGTGCCCGGTGCCCCCTTCCCCCCCCCCCCCCCCCCCCGCCCCCGTATCGCTGCCAGGCGTCCCCTGGCCACCACATCCCCCCCCGGTCACTCCGTGTTCCCTAACGCAGCTCTCCACCCTCAGGCAGGGAACAGCCGTCCCTGCGCCACGAGCTCCTCCTCCTCCTTCTCCTCCTCCTCCTCCTCCTCCTCGGTGCCCGGCGGGAGCCCCCCCCGGCTCGGTGGCAGCTGGGGGACGCCAGGATGTGGCACGAGGCCCGCAAGCACGAGCGCAAGCTGCGAGGGATGATGGTGGACTACAAGAAGCGAGCGGAGCGCCGCAGGGAGTACTACGAGAAGATCGTGAGTGTCCCTGTCCTCGTCCCCTCCCCGGGGACAGCGGCGGCCCCCGACTCTCCCTCAACAGGCCCCGGGTTGGGGCGCGCCTGGGGCATTTGGGAACCATCCAGGCGCTTCGTGGCTTGTTTTGGGGTGGGAGAGGGATGGATAAAGGAGCTGTGGTGCTCACTGCTGGCCGCCCTCCCTGGGGACCCCACAGGGGCGTCCCTGGGTGGGTGCCCTAAACCCGCACAGGCAAAAACGCCCCCCTCTGTGCTCCCCCTTTTCCCCGCGGCTCAGGGCTCCCCTTCCCCCTTTTCTCCAAGGCTCCCGCTCCCCCTTTTCCCTGAGGCTCGGGGCTCCCCCTTTTCTCCGAGGTTCCTGCTCCCCCTTTTCTCCGGTGCTGGAGGCTTGGGGCTCCCCCTTTTCCCCGATGGTCCTGCTCTCTTTTTTTTCTAACCCTCGAGGTTTTTACTCTTTCTTTCCCCTCCCCCCCCCCCCCCCAACTTTGGGGGTTTCTGCTCCCCTTAGAAAAAGGACCCAGCCCAGTTTCTCCAGGTGCACGGCCGGGCCTGCAAGGTCCACCTGGACTCGGCCGTTGCGCTGGCCGCCGAGAGCCCCGTCAACATGTGAGTAGCCCCGTGCGGGGCGGGAGGCATCTCCCGCTGCTCCCCGGGTACCCCCAGGGGGTTCGGGGTGGGAGGGGGAGCGGTCAGTGCCTCGCCGAAGGCGTCACCTTCCCTGGAGGCTTTCGTGCAGCCGCAGGGTCTTTGAGAGGCGCTGAGCCCGCCAGTGAGGGTTCAGGGGTGAACGGGGGGGGGGGTTTTGCCCAGCCGGTGGCACATCCCCGGCTGCTCGGCTCCCCTGGGGCTGGCCGGGTCCCTCCCGCCCTGGGAAATGAAATTTGGGTCGGTTTGTGCTCGTTGAAGCTGTATAAAAAGGATTCGGCTCCTCCTCCACCAGAGCTTCTAGGAGACGCTGCTGTGGCAAGCGAGTTGGTTCCCCCCCCCCCCCTGCTCCCCGCTCGGGAGTGACTAATGCAGGGGAGCCGAGCGCGCCCGCCAGGGCTCGAGGCCGGGGGAGTTTGTGCGGGTCTGGGGGACCCTGCTCCTCGCGGGGGGGGCTTCCCGGCTGTCCCCTAGCCCTGATGACCTCTCTGTCCCCGCAGGATGCCCTGGCAGGGGGACACGAACAACATGATCGACCGTTTCGACGTGCGGGCGCACCTGGACTATATCCCCATGTACACCCCGCCCTTGCTGAACCCCATGTAAGCCGTGGGGCGCCGGGGCACCCCACTTCGACGGGAGCTGCCGGGTCCGGATCAGGCCTTCTCGGGTCTGTTTTGGAGCGGTTGGCTGAGGTTTCGGAGCCAGCATCGCCTGTGAGCCTGGCTGGGGTCGCTGCAGGGCGGGCAGGGCTGCTTTTTGGACTCTGTCCCTGTACTGGGACCAGTGTAGAGATCCCCGTACAAGGAGGATAAGCTGGAGCGAGTGCGGAGGGACGGGTAGGGCTGGAGCACGGAGCGAAGGGGAACCCCACAGCAGCGTTTCCATACCTAAAAAGTTAGAGAGAACGGAGCCGAGCTCTTTGCAGTAAGAAGGCACGACGAAAAGGCCAGAATTAGAGCGAGGGAGTTAATTAAGCACCGACACAACCCGCAGAGGCTGGTGGGGTCTCTGTCTCTGGAGAGAGGCGCGGCTCAGCTGGAGCGGGCTGCAGCCGGCCCTGCTTTGAGCAGGGACGGGGCAGAGGGCAAATTTCCCCCCAGGGCTGGGTCTGTGGAGAGCAGCCAGGTTCCCTTCCTGCCCCTGTTTACCCTCTCCGGCCTCGGCGCGAGCTCCGGAGAGGAATTCGATCCCTCTGCTGGGTTTTTGAGTGAATCCTGGACCGGCACGCGATCCTCCGCCTGCAAAATCCAGCCCTGGTTGCTCCCCGCAGCGGGGGATCTGACCTTGCTAATCCAAGCAGAAAGGGGCCGTGGTTTTTCCGCGGTCCAAAAATCCCTTGCGGAGAGGGGAACCTCCATCTCCCCAGAGGCTTGTGAGCACCAACGGCTGCATCTTGCTCCTTTCCAGCTCCCCCGAGCAGGAGTCTGATGAGAGAAAGTGCAACTACGAGCGGTACCGAGGCCTGGTGCAGAACGACTTCGCCGGCAGTGAGTGTCTCGTGCAGGCGGGGAGGGTCAGGGCTGTGCTGAGACAGGGCGAGCCCCTGCAATTCGGGGGAAATCCCAGCTCGTCCGGGGCACGGCTCGGCGTGGCGCCAGCCGAAGGGCGAGGGGATGGTCTCGTCCCCGCTCTGGGGGTTGGCGGGGCGCTGGGAGAGCTGCGTCCCCTCCTAACGAACTGCAGTTAATCGGCTCTCTGAGCTGTTCTCTCTCGAGTGGGCGTAAAGCAAGCCGGTAACTTCCACGTGTGGTTGCAGTCTCAGAGGAGCAGTGTCTCTACCAGATCTACATCGACGAGCTCTATGGGGGACTCCAGAAGCCAAACGAAGATGAGAAAAAGAAGTGAGTGTGAGAAGAGGTGACAGAGGACGGTTGTCACGTCCCTGTCTTTGGGGGCTGTGCTGGGAATGTGGCTCCGCGGCCTCGGAAACGCCCGCTGTTCAACCGGTCCCGGTTTCCCCTCTGCCGGGGTGGGACTCGGCAGCCACCGGCTGCACCGTTCTCCCTCAGCTGCTCTCGGTGACGCTCTGAAGTTGTCCCCTGCGTCTCCACGCCGAAATGTCCGTCCCGTCCCTGTCGCTGCGGCCGCGAGGCTGTCCTGGGGCCGAGCGGAGCTGTGGTGGCTGAGGAGGGAGGCAGAGGAAGGGCGGGTTTCTTCCCAAGGAAACTTTCGGCCCCGATGCCGCCTTGCCCGGCGTGGAGCCGCCACGCTGGAGGGGAGAGGCGGGCAGGGGCTAAGCGTGTCTGTGCCCAGGCTGGCGGAGAAAAAGGCCTCCATCGGCTACACGTACGAGGACAGCACTGTGGCTGAGCTCGAGAACTCCTTGGAGAAGCGGGGGGAGGAGGAAGACTCCGAGGAAGACAGCAACACGGATGAAGACGAAGTCATCCCCGATATCGGTAATGGCCCTCCCTTATCGGGCTGCTTCGCCCCTGTTCGGCAGACGTGCCGAGCCCTGCCGCACGGGGAGGTTCGGGGTGCGCTGAGCTGCCCGCGTTCCGCCCACAGATGTGGAAGTGGACGTGGACGAGCTGAACCAGGAGCAGGTGGCCGACCTGAACAAGCAGGCGACCACGTACGGCATGGCGGAGGGGGACTTTGTCAGGTACGGCTGGCGGCCGGGACGGCCGGGGAAAACCCCGGGAACTCGGTGGAGCCTCACCAGGGCCTCCCCTTCTCGCTGGGGGCTGAATCCTTTGCGGACGTGCCCGTCTCTAGGACAGGGGCCCCAAAAACATCTCCCCCGAGCACAGGCTCCCTTTCTGGGTGCTGGCAGGTGGGCTTTTATTGAGGGTCTCTCTCTTTTTTTGGGGGGGGAAAAAGGATGTTACGGAAGGACAAAGAGGAGGCGGAAGCTATTAAAAACGCCAAAGCCTTGGAAGAGGAAAAGGCGATGTACTCGGTAAGGGGAGCTCCGGCCAGCTCTGCCCCATCCCGCTGCGAGCCTTAGCTGGCCGGGAGCCTCCCAGGGCACCAGGCTGGGCCGTGCGGGTGCCTTGGCCCCCCCCGCAATGCTCACAGAGGCACCTCTGCCTCCCGAGGGGGGCCTGCAGACGCCTTTCCCCCGGCTGGTGCCGTCTCTTAGCTCAGGCTGCTCTCCTAGGGCCGTCGCTCTCGCCGCCAGAGGAGGGAGTTCAGGGAGAAACGCTTGAAAGGGAGGAAGATCAGCCCCCCCAGGTGAGCTCCCCGGCCTGGCAGCAGAGACGGGGCTCCCAGGGCTCAGCCGCGGCCCTGATCCGCTCGTATGTGTCCCGGGCGGCTCCTGCCCGCTCCGTCGTAGACGTCGGCCGTGCCAGCTTGCGTGGGGTCGCGGGGAGCTCTGTCCCCTGGTGATGTCCCACCGATTTCCTGATTTCTCCTTCCCTAACGCCCTCTCCTTTCACAGCTATGCACGGAGAGACAGCCCCACCTACGATCCCTACAAACGGTGAGTGGCCACAGCCCCGGGACAAGGGGGTTCTCCAGGCTGGGGACGTCCGCTTCCCGCGGGTCCCCGTGGCCGGTGGGGAGCCTGGCACCCGGCGGTTTTTTGGGAGGGAGCGTTTTTTGGCAACTGAAGCCGCCTCCCACCTCGTCACCTCGCAGCTCCCCCTCGGAGTCCACCTCTGAATCCCGCTCCCGTTCCCGCACCCCGTCTCCCGGCCACGAGGAGAAGATCACCTTCATCACCAGCTTCGGCGGCAGCGACGAGGAAGCGGCAGCAGCATCCGCGCAAGCCGGCGGCGTCCCCGGAAAAGCCACTGCGCTCAGCAAACAGCGCTCCGCCCCAGGGCAGCCGGGCAGCGCCGCGGCAGGTCATAGCACCTCGTCCCGGTCGGTAACTCTCCCATCCGGCTCACTTTCCCAACCCTTACCCGCAGAGGCGCGGTGGCAGTGGGCCAGGCGAGCTGCCTGGCCCCTCGTGGGCACGGAGCCGGGCCAGCCCTGCGTGGAGATGCTGGCAGGGGACACTCCCGACGCCGTGGCTCGGCTGCTGGCGCTTCTCGAGGCGGGGGGGACATGGGGGGGGACACGTGGTGGGAGGGAGCGGGTGGGTTTTCTGTCACGGAACTGCGCAGGATGTGTGCTTGTCCCGGTTCTGCTGCGGTGCCGGGGCAGGGCTCGCCGGCTCAGAGAGGGTCTTCACGGCATCTCCAACTCTTCCTGGAGACGGGCAGGGTTGGGGGGCTGGAATTGGGGTGTGGGTCAAGCTGCCTCCTGCCCTAAAAGAAAAGAGAGCGTCTGCCAGCTCCTGGAGAGCTCGGGGAGGGGATTGGGGTGGCCGTCACGGCTCCTTTCCCAGCACAGCTGGGGGTCCAGGGGCTTGCTGCCCCCTGAGAAGAGCCCCTTGGCAGAGGGCTGAGCGGCTCCGGGGCCGTTCCGGCTGTGCCCGGAGGCACAAGGCCTGCGTGGGGCAGGGGAGAGGTGCCTGCTCTCCTCGTGGCTCAGCCCCTCGTGCCCGCAGGCTGTCAGCAGTGTCCGGCTGTGCCCCAGCTGTGCGGCACCGCCCGGTGCTGGGGGCAATGAGGGTCCCAGCCCCTCCTCGCTCATCCTGTGTGCCAACGGCTCGTCCCGTGTGTCCCTTCCAGGAGACGCTCCTCGTCCTCCTCCACCTCCCCGTCCTCCTCCTCGTCCTCCAGCTCCCGCTCCAGCTCCCGCTCGCACCGAGGCGGCGGCTACCACCGCTCCAGCCGTTACTGCCGCTCCCACAGCCGCCGGTATTCGCGCTCCCGCAGCCGCAGCCGCCGCTACTCGGGAGGGGGCTCACGGGACAGCCGGCGCCGCTCCAGATCCTACTCCCCCGACCGGGGGTATCGCTACAGCTCCCGCCGCCGCTCCAGGTGAGCTCTGCCCTCGGCTGTCCCGGTTTCTGCCCATTTTCATCCCAGTTCATTGGGCTCCTCCACGGCGAGTTTCGCCGGTGGCTCGTCGCCCTCCCGCTCAGCCAGAGGCAGCGGTACCGTCCCCTCCGCCGCCTCTTCGGGCTGAACAAGCCCACGCATCTCAGCCTCTCCCTTCCCTTTGGTGCTCCAGCCCCTGCCAGACTGGTCCCAGTTTGTTACTGGGAGTCCCACACTGGTCCCCGTATCCCAAAAAGGTCTCGCCAGTGTTAGATAAAGGGGAAAATGTCCCACCGCTCACCCTGCTAGTGGGTGGCTTCACCCCGGGGGCTGCGGGCCGCTGCGAGCTCCCCCAGCACCGTCTCTGCTCGCTGCTGCAGGGGGGGGGCACCCACCCTGCCTTTGGGTGTCCCCTGACACACACTGCCCCCCCACCCCCCGTCCACAGGAGCCGTTCCAGGTCTGGGGAGCGCTACCGGCGAGGCGGCAGGTCCAGCCGACACTGGAGCAGCAGCCGGAGCAGCCGAAGCCCCAGCGATTCGCGGAGCCGCAGCAAGTCGGTGTCTCCGGTGCGAGAGAAACCGCCGAGGCCCGCAGCATCGCCCGCCGTGGGGGAGAAACTGAAAAAGTGAGGGAGGGGAGGGGAAGGGCTGGGGGGAGGGGGAGCAGCCCTCATGCCGTGCCCCCCCCCCGCTGATCCCCGCGTTCTTTTCCCCCCCCCCCTTTTAGGGCTGACACTGCTGCTGGTAAAGAGACAGGAGCTGCCAAAGTCAGTAAGAATTTAACCTCACCTGTTTAATTGGCATCACTGCAGAGCAGGCTAAGGGACACGGTGGTGGACGGGCTGGCGGAGGTGCCGGGACTGGTGCCGGGTGCCCCCACGACCCGTTGCGTCCCCCTCCTCGGCCGGGCGCCGGTCCCGCTCCCTCCTTGGAGCTGGGGGGCTGCCGGGCGGGAGCAGGGCCACGGGCCGCTCGGGGCAGTCCCGGTTCCGGGTGGGTCGGGGGGGGTAGCGGGGACCCCTGGGATCCAGCCGGCGCTGGGTGCCATCTGTGCCGAAGCCAGGGGCTTTGCTGGGTCCAGGCTGTCACCGGCGGCTGTCCCCGTGCCCGGCGGGTCCTTGCACTGCTCTGGGGGGGAGGTGGTGGCAGGGGGCTGGGGGAGCCCCTCGCCCTGCTCGGAGGGGGGCGGCCAGACTGCCGACGGGGTGCAGGGCACGGCTGTCCTCTCTGGCTCCATGAGCTCCCCCCGTGCCCTCGGGCTGTCCCCAGCCGCCCGCTGTCCCCAGGCCACCCTGTCCGTGGGGTCCCCAGGTGCCTGCGGGCCGTGCCCGCGTGTCCCCCGGCGTCCCCGGTGCAAGTGCCACCTCCCGGGGCCGCGGGCGCTTTGGTGGGGAGCGGCTCACGCTTCCAACGCCACCCTCAACGGCCAGCGTTTGTCCCCACAGCACCCACGGGTGACGCGTGAGGTCCCCGCCGCTCGGGGACAGGGAGCGACGTGGGCAGGGACACCTGGACCGCGCAGAGGGGCTCAGGGGGCGTGCAGAGGCGTCACCGTCACTGTGGCAAGGCGGGTGGCGGCACCCGGATCCGGCTCGGCCAGCCGGTGCTGGAAGCCGGTGTCCGCCATGGGGTGGGAGAGCCGGGGGGGTGGGGGGGGTCCTGGGCCGGGCCAGCGTGGCTGCACCGTGTCCTCGTGTCCCCCCCTTCACACGCGGCTCTGGTTTGCTTGCAGCCCAAGCTGACGCCGCAGGAGAAGCTGAAGTTGCGCATGCAGAAGGCGCTGAACCGGCAGTGTAAGCAGCACCCGCGCCCCGCCCCCCCCCCCCCCGCTGCGCCACGTGCCCCCTCTGAGCCCCCCCCCACTCCTCATTTTTTTTTTTTTTTTTATAGTTAAAGCCGATAAAAAAGCGGCGCAGGAAAAAATGCTGCAACAGGAGCACGAGAGACAGGTAGGGGTGGGCGGGGGGGGGGGGGGGGGGCCGGGCTGGCACTGCGAGCCCAGCCGGGGAGGGACAGAGCCGGTTAACGGGAGGTTCTTCTCTTGCAGGAGCGGGAGGACGAGCTGCGGGCCATGGCCCGGAAGATCCGCATGAAGTAAATCCTCTCCCGCCCCTCCGGTGGATCCGGTGGGTCCGGGCCGCAGCGTGACACCCCCTTTCCCCCCCCCCCCCCCCTTATTTCTCGGTAGGGAGAGAGAGCGCCGGGAGAAGGAGCGGGAGGAGTGGGAGAGGCAGTACAGCCGGCAGAGCCGGTCCCCTTCCCCGCGCTACGGTGAGTGCCAGCTGACCGGGAGCCCCGTGCCGGTGGGGGGGGGTGTGTGTGTGTGTGAAGGGGTTCGGTGGAGCCCCCAAAAACAACGGGGAGCCGCTCCCCCCATCAGGCCTTTGAGGTGTGGGAAAGAAAAGCTGCTGTATTCTGGGGGGTGGGGGGAAAGGGGCTGCGGTGGGTCCCGGCGTCACCTGAGTGCGTCTCCTCTGCCTTGCAGGTCGGGAATACAGCTCCTCCCGGAGGTACGTCCCCCTCTCCCGTCCCGCGGGTGGGGGGGGTCCCGGTGGCTGGGACTCCCTGGGGACCCCCACTCTCACCCCTCCCTCCCCCCCCCCCCCCTCCACAGGCGGTCCCGGTCCCGATCCCGGAGCCCTCACTACCGGCACTGACGGGGACGGCGCCGGTTCTGCTGACGGCAAATAAAGATGGAAAACCCAAATCCTCCCCCGTCACTGTGTTTCCCCCCCTCCCCTCCCCAAAGAAACTGCAATTATGGTCAGGAAAGGGCAGAAAAAAGGGGGGTTTGGGTTCGCTTTTTTTTAACTAGCGGTCAGTCGAGGAGGAAGGAGTAGGCGAGGACGTCGGCGCAGCGCAGCAGCGCGGCCGCCTGCACCCCCAGGGGGGTCCGCAGGGCGTCCACCTGGAACGCCACGGCCTCCACGTCGGCGGCGCCGAAGACGGCCTCCACCCGCACCCCAGTCCGCAGGCAGAACCGCGTGGGGCGGCCCCGGGCGGCCGCCAGCCCCCGCAGGTACCGCTGCCGGAGGGCTGCCCGCGCCCCCTGCCTCGCCGCCTCCCCCCCCAGCAGCGCCTGGAACCGGGGCGAGGTGGGGCTGAAACCCCGGCTGCAGCCCTCGGGGCCCCGCGGCAGCCGTAGCACCGGCACCGGCACCGGCATGGCGGCTCCTGGGGGGGAGGAGAAAGGGGGGGGGTGTCACCTGTAGGGCCCCCCCTTGTCCCGTGTTGTCGTCCCCCCTCGGGAGCTGCATCCCTGTGACACCCCCCACCCCGTAGAGCCCCTAAAGCCCCCACTTGCTCCTCCCGGCCCCCCCAGGCTCTCCACAGTGCCCCGAGACCACCCCACCCCCCCCAAAACCACCCCCCCCCCACGAGGCTTCCTGGTCCCCGACCAGCCCCGCGCACCCCCCTCCCCAGCCCCACAGAGCCCCCAACTCCCCCCCCCCCCCGTAACCTCCCCCACCCCCCCCAGAGCCCCCCCCCGTAACCTCCCCCACCCCCGTGTGCCCCCACCCCCCCCCCAGAGCCCCCCCCGCCCCCAATGACCCCCCCCCAGACCCCCCCAGTGCCCTTCGTGGGGACCCCCCGCGGGCCCCCAAAAGCTTCTCGCGCAGCCCCCAGCCCCCCCCCAGCTCTCCGTCGTACCCCCCCCCCCCCCAGCTTAGGGCCTCCCGGTGCGCCCCCCCCCCCCCCCCCGCACTCACGGGGCGCCGCGCGCTCGCGGCAGGATCCGCGCGGGGCCGCCGCGCGCCGCCACCGGAAGTGCGCCACTGCCGCGGGCCGCTTTTCCGCCGCCGCCGCAGATTCGCGTTAAGGGGCGGGGGGAGGCCGGGCTCCGGGGGCCGGTTTCGGGGCTCGCGGCGCTGCCCCGCGCGTCTCCGTCCCCCTCCCCCGCTCCCGGCGAGGGCCGCCGCCTCCTCCGCCCCCTCCCCCCGCCCCCTCCCCGGCGTGGCGAAAGTGCGGCGGCGAACCGAGCGCTGCTCCCGCCGCCGGCCCGCGACGATTCGCTCCCGCAGATTCGCCACCGCCGCCCTGCCCGGCTCCCGGAGCCGGAGCGGGGCCGACCGCGGCGGCGCGGCCTTGTCCCGTCCCCGTTTCCCCCGCCCCTTCCCCTCCCCGCTTCCCTCCGTCCTCTCCCGCCTGTCGTTCCTCCCCTCCCCGCCGCCGTGGCGAAAGTGCGGCGGCGGAGGCGCAGGCCGCTGCGGCGCTGGCGGGCGGCGGCGGCTCCGCTCCGGTGCGCGGCGGCTGCGCCCCCCCCGGCCCGCCCCGCCCCGCCGCGTAGCGGCCCCTCAGCGCCGGGCGATGCCCCCGGGGCGGCGGTGAGGAGGGAGAGCTCCGCCATGGAGGCCCCGGGGCAGGGCTGCGGGCCGGCGGCCGCCCCCCCCGAGGCCGGCAACGAGGCCCAGCCGCCCGCGGAGGCCTCCCCGCCCGGGGCGGCCCGGGGAACCGAGGACGGGCGGTTGCGGCCCGGCGCTAAGCGGGTGACGTTCCCCTCCGACGAGGACATCGTCTCCGGGGCGGTGGAGCCCAAGGACCCCTGGAGACACGGTAACGGCGGGGGGGGAGGGGCGGGGGGGAGTTTGGACACCGGGTTTGGCTCCTCGACGGGGGGTTCCGGGGTTGGGGCCGGGCCGGTGCCGAAGAGGCCGGGAGCAGAGGCCCCGCTGTGGCCCCCCGGGCCCGGGGGAGAGACCCCCACCCCCAGCCGAAGCCGCCCGGGGCCGGGTGCCCCGGCGCAGCCTTTGGGAGCCCCCGAAACCACCGGCCCGGCAAAGCCACGGAGCTGAACCGGTGCCGACGGCGGGGAGCGGCCGCCCCCGGCCGTCAAAGGCTTCGGCCCGGAGGGAAGCTCCCGGCTTTGCCGCTCTGCGCCATCGCGGTGAGAACGGCGGTGATGGTTGGGCTCCGCCGGCGCGGCGGGAGAGCCCTGCCTGGCGTCCGGCTCTCCGGCGGGGGTCTGTGCCACCCACCGCCATCGAGGAGGGTGACGGTCTCGCGGCAGCAGCGCGGAGAAACCAGCGTCTCTTCCCCAAAGCGTTACTGAAGCTTCACCCGCCCAAGGGAGGAGAAAGGAGACGACCCGGAGCTCCGTCCCTCCGCGGTCCCGGAGGTTTCGGTGACGTTTCTGGGTGCTGACGTTCACCCCAGCCCCTCCGGCAGCACAGGGAGCTCGGCGCGGCGAGCAGAGGAGCGTCGTGTTCCTGGGAAACGTCCCCGAACGAGGGGCACGTCCAGAACGCGAGCTCCAGCAAAGCGCCGGCGCCCGTTCTCCCGGCGTCCGTGGATCCGCTGCCGGTGGGTGCCAAACCCGTCGGGGGCTCCGCTCGAAGCCCCTCTGCCGGGCTGGGTGAGGGGCTTTGGGACCGGGATGTCTCCAGGGCTCCCGATATTTGCATGACGTGGCTGGCTGCAAATTTCAGGACGTTCTTTCTACCGTATCGAAACACGGGAAGCGGCTGGAGATACGGTAAAGGGCGTTGCGCTGCGGTACGAGCGCGGCCACCCCAAAAGCTCCTCGCAGGCCGCTGCTGGCCAGGGTTCACACCGCGAGCTGCATTTCTCTATCCCAAACCGAACCGCTGCAGCACCTGCCACCAAAAATCATCGGTAACCGGCAGCCGCACCTCCTGTTTGGGAACCAAACGGGCCTTTTTATTTTTACTGTGCCGCAAGCCAGAAATTGGCTTTCTCCCGAGTTTTTTTTTTTTTCCCAGCCGCGCGCCTCCTTGGGTGACGAGACCCGTTGCAGTTTCGCTGCACGGACATCGGCCGTGGCGGAGAAGGCGCTGGATCTCGTTACGTAGCACCGACTAATTCTGGTTTTAGTGCTCGGCATTAGCCGGCTCGTCCCAAGGCGGTGACCGGTAGCCGGATGCCTCTGGAATACCTCTAGCAGTGGAGAAAAACGGCTCGCTCGCGCGTTTGTTGTTTATATATCCAGCCAGCTGTGTTAATATGAAATTTCCGCCGCTCGGATCCCGCTCCGGATGAAGACGTGACGTTCACCTGGCAAAGCAAACCCGGGGCTCGTCCCCCAGGCCCTTCTCTGCTGCTCCAGAAAACGGGCGTCGTTCAGCGCTCTCAAACGAGCCGCTCTCTTCCCGCACAGCCTTATCCCAGAGGGAGCCCGGGAGGGGCGGATTCCTCAGCCAAACTCACCTTTCCCGAGGCTCCGGGCACGCTGGCTCAGAGCTAGAGGCTTTCCCCGAAGGCGTCGCGCCCTTCGGGCGTTGGGAACCTTTTCTTTAAAGCCGTTTAACCTCAGACTTCAGCCCCCGAAGGCGCCCGGCATGAAGGGCCCGAAAGCAAATTTCCCCTCTGTAATTAGAGAGGAATCCCGTACGCTGCTGATCGTCGCGGCTCTGTGGAAGGCGGCGGCGTTCAGGGCAGAGCCGGCATCCGGGACCTGCCTTTCCCTTGACTTCAGGAGCGTGTTGCCCGTGACGCCACTTTTATTCTTCCTCTCACGTGTGGATAATAACTGTTTTTATTTGGGGCTTTATTTATCTCGCCTTCATCATTTGTCGGCTGAAATTGCTCCGGCGGACGCGCCTCTGCTCGTTTAACTTCCTTCTGGCTATTTGAATCTGAGGTCTCCTTCCCAGCCGGTACCGGCAGGGCCGGTTTTGCCGGGCAGCACGCGGCGCGGGGCTCGGCAGTGCCGCCGCTGGCACATCGGTTTGGGTCCTCCTCTCCGGCGCGCTCGCCGCCCCGCAGCACTCGAGGGCTTGGAAGAGGAAGGTAAAAGAAGACGCGTGGTTTACTGCGAAGCTTCGCGCTACACGGCGCGAAGGAGGAGACGTGTTTAGAGCATCGTTAGCATCATTTAACGGGCAGTGGGTCCGTCTGCTCCCCGTTTCTCACCCCACAAGGCAGACGCTCGATTATTTTTAAAACCGGCGATATCTGAATGTCAGCAGTTCCCTCGCCCCTCGCAGAAACACCCTGCTTGACGCCAAGAGGCGGGCGGTGGCTTTACAGCATCACGTTTCTTACCGAATCGAGCACCGTTGCCTTTTTTTTTTTTTTAATATTTCTCTTTTTTTACCTTCTCCCCCCTCTCCCCCCCCCCCCCCCCAGGACTGTTGCACCTTTAAAGCGTCCTGATCCAACAGAGCTACCTGAGCTCATAGACCAGTGGCCTCTCTACAGACCCGTGTCGGGTTCCATTCGTCAGCCCTCCTTTCCTGTGAAACCTCGCCGATTAGCATTAATTATTTCTGCCTTTAATTCTTCAGGGCCAGGCTACAGTACCGGCCTCTCTGCCGCCTCGCCCGGATCAATGTCAGGTTAAATTACAACGCTTTCTGCTCTGACCTTCCTCTCCGCTCCTTCCCTTCGGCGGCCACGTGGCCGGTGGGTCTCTGCGGGCCCCGTAACGGAGATGCTGCGCCGGGTTTAACCCCGAGGAGACCCGAAAGCTCGTCCCGTTTTTTTTCCCAGCTTGTTTTCCGACAAACCCTGTCTTGATTTAAGCCTGCGCAGGTCCAAGGGGTTGGCTGGGGTGGGATGGGTGCCGGATATACCCCGAGAGGGGAAGGTTTAGAGCCAGACGCTGCTGCCGTCCGTCTCCCTCGGTTTGCCAGGCTTCCCTGCCACGCCGGCGCCCCGCAGGCACGTGGTTTGTGGGTGCCGCGTGATTCACTGGGAAATGAGCCAGAGTGCAAGATGAGGGGGGGGAAAGCGCCCCTTTATTTCCTTTCCCCCCCCCTCCTACGGCTTCGCCACCCGCTTTGTTAGAAAGCTCAGGACCTCCACGCTTGGGGAGAGGAGCCAGAGGCTTCCCCTGCCGTCGAGACGTGTCTTCTGCCATCTCTGACGGAAAGCATGGGAGGGGAAAGACGCCTGCACCTGATTCTCCGGGATACAGCCGGGAGACGGCAGCAGCGTCGCGAAGGAGCGCGTGTGGAAACACGGGGAAAAAGAAAAAAAAAAAACCAAACCCAGAGGCGGCATGTGGGGGACGTCCTGCCCTCCCAAGCGTTCGAGGTCTTGGTGTGTTCGGTTTGGACCGGCATCGATGCCGAGCGTCGTGGCAGCGAGGAAGCCTGGGTCGCTGCCGGCGTCGGGGTGTCTGCCAACGCAGGAGAGACCCCGGCGAGGGATGGCTGGTGCCTCTGCCCGCTGCCGTCAGGTGGTGAAGCTCCGTTACCCTCCCCCCTCCCCTCGGCTGGTGGGTGCTGGGGGATCCGGTGCCCTTTGCCGGAGGAAGAGCAAAAATCCGGGTGTCGGGGTGACTCTGGCACTGCCTTCCTCTCCCTGCGTCGGGTGCCACCAGACTGAGAGCGAAGGAGCCGCTTGATTGCCAGCAAACTCCTCTGCTGGGGTGTTGGTTTTTTTTTTTTAATGCTTCCCTAGAAAAGAAAATCATTTTCTCCCAGCTGCCGTTCCCCTTGCGTGGGAAGACGGGACGTGAAGCCTCGCCCGGGAGAAGAGGCAGCAGGATTGCTCCCGAGCGGAGGCAGAGAGTTAGCGATCTCGTTTGGTGACCTCGGGGACGGAAACAAATCATTTGATTCGATCGCATTAAAGTCGCTGCCTTTTCCTTGCCTGATTGGATTTTGGAACGTACTCCCCGAGCAGCGCCAGGACAGGGACGTCCCTGCTGCCTACGTTGGCTTTCGCCTCCTTTTCCTTACGCTCTGCCTCCCGGCACCCGGGCTCGAAGCGAGCGCAGGGAGCAAAACTAAGCGAAGTTTAGCTGTGAAAAATCAGCTTTTCTCTTCCGTGGCACGGAGGCCGAGAAAACGAGCTGACTGCAGCCGGCAGCTAATGCCGCCTGTTAATAAATAACGACCTGTTTGCTTTGGCCGTCGCGTCGTCCCGGGGTTGGACGTGGACGGAGGAGCGGGCGAAGCAAAACCCGCCGTGGGCAGAGCGGTTAGGAGCCCGGAAACGCCGGGCTTTAATAGGATTTAATGGACGGTCCCTGCTCGGTGCCACGTTTCCTTGCAGGCAGCGGGGCCTCTGTGTCATCCCAGTCCCCCCGGGGGATTAAGTGCCTTTCGGGAAAGGTAAATCCCGGGGGATTTGGGGATCCTTTCTGGGGGATCCAGATTTGTTGCTGCCCGAGTTGCGGCACCCCCGGGGGGGCTCCTCGCAGAGAGCCGGAGCAAAAAGAGCCCCGAAGAGCTCGTAGTTAAGGGCAAAACACACGGAAACGGTGCTTTTGGTGACTGGGAAAAGGAGAGCGGCACGAGGCTGTTGTCTTTCGCAGGAAGAAGCGTTGTTTGCATTTTAAACTTCATCCGTGACCCTTTCTGGGGGGTTTTTTTCTGAATTTTCCAAGCTTTCTGCCAGCGCCTCGTCGGCTGAGCAGCCGCCGTTTGTGTTTTCCAGTGCCCGTGCCGTCGCTGGAGCAGCTCCCGGTGAAGCCGGCAGCCGCTCTGCCGGGAGCTGTGGGCAAAAATTAGTAGAGAACGATCGGATGAAACACATCGAGTTACGCAGGAGGTTGGAAAATATCCTCGTTACCGCTCTTCGGATCTTAATCCGCCGAGCAATAATAAAGAGATTAATTACTAAGGGAGTTAACTCTGTTTGGGGATATTAGCGCAGGGTTTTAAAATGGCAGAGGGGGTCGGGACCTGAGCGGGGTCAAAGCTGGTCGTCATTTGGGTAATAAATCTTAGTTCTTCGTTAGGGAAACGCATTGAAGTCTTGTGCAGCCGCTCCTCTCCTGGGGGGGACCTGAAGCGCCGTGAGACGAGCTCTGGTTTCTGTCTCATTTTGTCCTTTAACGTGATTATTTTGGGGGCAGACTTTAAGGAAAGGGGGGATCCAGGACGCCGTCGGGGATGCTCCGAATGGAAACCTGCGCGGTCTCCAGCCTGCTCTTCCTAAAACCAGATATTTGAAGCCGCGGGTAATTCCACCCGAGCCAGGAGTCAGCCGCGCTTTGCTAACTCAAGTCGCCCGCCCAACCGTGTGTAAATATGTATTTTATCAAACCTGTCTGCAGAACAGCTCTGCTTTGTTTTACGGACGGCGTCAGCAGCGTAAAGCCCTTCTGCCGGCTCCAGAGCAGCTGAAAAACATGTGCCGTGCCGCGGGATCGGCTTCGGCCCTCGTCTGCCGCCCCGCTCTGCCAAAAAAAAAAGGCTTTTCCCTGAAATTTCAAGGGGTTTTTGAAGGCGGATGTTACAGACACTGCAAATATTTGCCGGTAAGCCTCAAGACAGAGCTCAAACAGGAAATATAAATATTGACTTGCAGGCTTCGTTACCGCAAACGAGCAGGAGAGTGGCCCTTTGCGAAGGGGGAGAAGAGAAACGAGCAGGGATGGGACGCTCTAAAAACCCGCGTGAAGATCCTTTTCAATTAAAACCCCTGATATCTGGCGAGGAAGTTCCCTCAGAGGGTCCGGGTGCTGATCCTAAGGATGCATCCTTGGGGCAAAAGTAAGAATGTTTTTCGTGGATCCGAGTTTCAGGAGAGCGAGGTGGCCTCGGCGCGAAGCCCGAGCCTTGCAGGAAGAAGAGCCGCTGCTCGGTGTTGGCGTTTAACCTCCTTAAAGGCTTCACAAGGGCAAACCCAAGATCAAATCCCAACTGCTCCTTCCAGCAGCCCCACCGAGGTGATCCGGAGCCGCCGCGGAAGGGTTATGGACCGGCTGGGTGATCTCGTGCCAGGAATGGTGCAGGGATTGTCGGTTATGGGGACGTACGGAGCGGGCGCCGGGCTCGCCGGCATTCTTGGCCTCGCCCGTACGGTTACGTGAGCGGTCGCGACTCTGGGGGATAAACTCGGGGCGTTTTCCAGCACCCGGCAGGTGCAGGAGCTCCGGGTGGGAACAGACCGGCGCTGGCGGTGAAGCCCGGAGGAGACCTGGGAGTAGCAGGTGAGAGGTTCCCACTGGATCCGCTCGTGAGCGTTTTAACCGCGTGGATGAAATCATCCCGGGACGTTCTTCGGGAACAGGGAGTCACTCCGATCCTCGTGGACCGCCAGCACGAGATTCGGCTCGTGCGGGGCAGCGAGCTTCTCGGCGCACGTCTCTGTGTGAAGAAGGACGTTGGAAGCTTTGGAAGCGGCTCGAGAGGACCACGAGACCTCCTGCTTCTTCCCGCTGGACTTCCAGCGAGGCGCGGCGAGCACGGAGATGTGCCGGGATGTGCGCCGAGGGAAGCGGAAGCAAATCGCCGTCCGCCAGCAATGAGGGTTGTTAAAATTTAGGACTTCCACCCAGGAGAGGGCAGACCGAAGCATTTTACTGCCGGGAGCTCGTAAAAATTAGATTAGCGAAGCGTGCTTGAGTTCGGATTTGGGGAGAAATCCTTCAGCCAGGACGTTTTGGAGCCGGGCTCACAGGCACTTGGATTGCCCCGTGCCCTTGCACTCCGGGGATGCTCGTCCGCATTAGTACGGCAGCGACTCTCCTCTACTCTCCTCGCTTTCCCAAAATCGCGCTTGATTTTTTTGAGGAAAGCATTCACGTGGCAGACGGGATCAGAAACGTCGCAGTGCGCTGCTAATCCCCTCGCTAACCTTAATATTTCTCTTTTTTTTTTTTTTTTTTTTCCAGACGCGAGGCTCGCTCGGCCTCGGTGGATTTTCCTCCGCGGCGCCTTCTTCAGCTCCCAGGGAAATCGGCAACCCGGCACGTCCCCGCGTCGCGTCGGACGAGCAAACGCTTTCTGTCGCGTGGGGCTTTTGGGGCGTGAAAGCCATTCTTAGGTCTCGCCCAGTTAAGCGCTCGCTTAGGGTGTATTTGAACCTTTGTTGCCTTGCTCGGCACGGTGTTAGTTGTCCCCGCAAACCTCGCCACGGTGGCCTGGGAAGGGTCATAGGGCTAAAAACTGCTGAAAAGGCGTTTTGGGGCGGTGCAGCTGAGCCGGGGCACGGCGTTGCCTCTGCCACGTGTCGCTCTGACCACGTCCTGCTGCAGGGATGCCCGACGCGTTTGTTGTGGACAGGGGGAAGATTAAAATAGGCTTTCTTTTTTTATTTTTTTTTTTTTTTTCCAGCTGGTAGAGTGTTTAGGTTTTTATTGAGCTCTCTGGATGTCGTAATCCTCGGGGATGGGAGCCGGGGGGGGGGGGGGGGGGTTGCTTTGTGCTCTGCCAGATGAGGTTCCTGAGGAATCTGGTTTCTCCAGATCATCTTCTGACCAGGGGTGGCTTTAGCGTTCGTTCGGGCCGATCGCCGAACCGAAATCATGCCAAAAGCGGAGGTGGGCATCGCCTCGCGTGGCTAATGATCCCGTGGCAGCTCCCGCCGCCCCCGTCGGCTTCCCTGGCATCCGGAGCGGCAGCATCACCCGTGATTCAGGGAAGGCAGAAGCAGTGAGTAAATGCCGCTCGGCTGCTTGGAGCCCAGCTCGGCGGCGCTGAGGCGGTGACGGTAGCAAAGCGCCCCTCCCGCGGCTTCCAAACAAGGAGCCCAATTTCGAGGATGTATTTACCAGAGGATGACAACTCTGGGAGCTTTTAGCCGATGTCTCGCTGACTGGGACTGACCCCCGAGTCCTCCGCACGCTGCTCCGGCTGCCTCCGGAAGCCGATTAGGGGAAAATCTGGGGTTATATGCGGGGGGTGGATGCGCCCTGTCCGACTCTGTGCCCACATGGCAATCGCAAAACGATCGAGTGAAAAACCAAAATTGAGTGAAACTAAAAGCGAGAGGAACGCATGTGACAGCGCTATTTTTTTTAACCACCGCGGCAGCCTGCTGAGGGGGGTCGGGGTTTGCCGTCCCGCGACTCCTTCTAAAAGCTTTTCTGCTCCCGGAGGAGCAGCTCTCGTGCCAAAGCGCAGCTGGAGGAGGCGGGAGGTGCTTCTCTGGCCCCTTTTCTGCCCGAGCAAGACAGGGCTTGCTCCCGTAGATGTGTTCGAGCAAGCCCTGCTCAGGCTTTGCTTCGTTCCGTCGCATTTGAACATCCTTAATCCTTTTAATCTTGCAGGCTCCTCTGCCGGGCGTAAATCCCGGCGGATAGCAGCATCCGACGGGGGAACGCGGACGTGTCGATTCCTGCAAATAACAACCGTAGCCTCAATTCTTACCCTGTACCTTTTCAGCCCAGAACGTGACTGTTGATGAAATCATGACCGCCTACAAGCAAGCCTGCCAGAAGCTGAACTGCAAGCAGATACCCAAACTACTGAAGCAGATACAGGTACAGCTGGTGCAGGCGCTGTCCCAGCGCCAAATGGTCAAATACACCCCTTTATTACACGACTCGCCGTAGACTTTTACAGTCGCTGACGTGTCGGATGGGAACAGAGACTCCTGTTTTAATATTACGAGCAGGTTTCGGGACAGATGAAACTTGCCGCGGAGAGCAAAAGCAAGGAGCTTGCTAGCAAAATACTATGCGTAATTTAATGTGCTACCAGACCTTGTTTTTCCCTGCTGAAGCTGCCTCCGTCTCCTGGGGCTGCTGTGCAGGGGTAGCTCCAGCCCGGCTGGCAGTGGCGGGTGCTGGAGGTGGGCTCTGACGTCCCCGCTGCCCCCCTCCCGGCACGCCTTCGAGCCAGGGGACGAGACTTGGAACGGGCTTGTTTGCGAAGCGGTTTCTACCTCGGATGTTATTTTAAATGGAAATCCGCGCGTGCGGTTGGAGGAGGGAAGCCCGCAGGGAGACCGCGACAAGGGCTGTGGTTTTCCCTGCTCACACTGGGTGAATAAAAGTCCCGTTTAAATCCCCAGGCCTGAGAGCAGCACGCTGGAGCTGCTTGGCCTGGGAGGGAAGATTTTTTGTTTGTTTGTTTTTTCACCCGCTGTACCTTCCCCAGGCAGCTCCGGTGCCTCCGTGTGTGGAGACGGACCCTCTTCTTCATCAGCCACCTTTCCTTGTAGAGCTCCAAGACCTTGTCCCGGGGAGGGTCACCAGCTCTCCCCGTGACTCGCAGGGATCCAGCCTGCAAAGCGCCGTAGGTGGCAGCTTTGATTTCGAGTGAACCTCGGGCTGGGAGTTCCCACATCCTCTCTTTGTTTGGGGGAGGATTTGTCCAATTTGTTATGTTGCCTCATTATTCTAGCGCGTTAATTCCCCCCCCCCCCCCTTCCCTCCTCCTCCTGAGTATGAAATGCTGCTTTTTCTTTTGCAGGAATTTAAAGACCTGGCTCCCAGGATAGACTGCTTAGATCTGAAAGGTGAGCTCCTTTTCCATCACCAGGGGATTTTATTTCTCTTCTGGGCAATCCCGGTGTTTCATTCCATTGGTACGGCTCTCGCTGGAGTCGTGGTCCCAGTCCCGGTTGGGGCTCTTGCAGGCTAGAGCGGGAGAGAGCCTTAATCCCAGCAAGAGCAGAAAAGTAAGTACCAGAGGTGTTTCTCTATGAGGAATATTAACGTCCTGGTCGAGGAGCACCGAAACAGCAGCAGAATAGCCTCAGCAGCCCCTCGAGCGGCGGACTGTCCCTCACCACCTCCGAGCACCGTCCTCATACCCCCCCGCCTCCCAAAGCGGCTCGTTCGGGGCGTGAGTTAGGGCTGAGCCGGAGCGGGTTTGCCGGAATACTTTTCCGACTGATGTCTCGAAACTCCTCGCGCGGTGGGAAAACCGGAAAGGTGTTCCAGTTAATTCTCTTACGGCAAACATCTTTGTGAATGACGGCTTTTGTGGAGCGTCTCCCGTAGCTCCAGAAGGAGAGGAAGAAGGTCGCCTTCGCTTTCCTGCAAGGTCTCTGCTAGGGAAGTGTTTTACAGGGGGTTCTTCTCGCAGCAGGTCGCTGCCTCTCTCCTCCTGCCTTCCGCTGGTCTCCTTCCCTTCCTAAAGAGCTGCTTCTTCCCCTCTGCGCTGGGGGATGCCTCCCAAAAACAGCCTGGGAGACGGGCAGCAAGAGCAGCCGCGTAGCAGGGTCGCTCCCCCAGCGCAGCCGGGGAGAAGATGGAACGGTCAGCGTTGGCCGGAGCGTCCTTCCTTCGTGGCGTGATGGTGTTGGTGTTGCTCCTCTCAGCCCTGGGTCGTCCCGGCAGCGTCTGCCTCCTGCTGAGGTCCTGCCCGGGCTCTCCCGGTTTTCCACGAAACTCGGCGGGCGCGCGAGTGGATGGAGTTTACTCCAGCTTGGCTCCGGGGGCTGCAGCCTTGGGGTTTAATCTGTAGCACTTTGGTGCCTGTTGTCACTTATTCAGTGTTGGGGGGGGGAAACCCGAAGGCTGGGGAACCACTCGGGAGCTGCTGTTAACGAACCTGAGAAAATACCTCGCTGTGCGGGGAGCCGGGGTGTCCGTGGCCTGAGCTGATTCGCCTGGAGGAGGACAGACGTGCTGCTGGAGGAGTAACAACACGAGCTTGCCCAAACAACCCCCCAAAATAAATCTTCTACAGGCCCCATCACCATCATTCGGACTCAACTTTGCCAGACAGGATTTTTTTTCTTGACTTCTTACAAATCCCGCAGTCGTCGGCTGGCTGGGCAGCCGGCGCCCGCGTCCCCCTTCCCCTAGAAGTGGGGGTTTCTCAGAAGACCCCAAGCGATGCCGAAGCCCGGCTGCTGGTTGCTTTATGCCGTTACACGCGATATAATGCTGGCACAGCCCAGGCTCAGCCTTTAGCGAAGGGTTCGCAGTTCCCTTCCTCAGCACTTGCTTTGCACGACCGTTTCCCACCCGGCGTGCAGCCGCTTCTCCCCTCCGCTGGATCCCCCTCACGATGGTTATTGCAACAGAAACAAAGCTCCGGGTTTATTTTAAGCTGCATTCCACCTTTTTCCCTCGGAAAAAGTGTCGGACGTGGCCTCCTCCCGCTTCGAGACGTCGGAGGGAGCTGACGAGGGACCGCAGCTCACCCTGGTCTTGTTGAGTGAATTCCCAGCTCCGCAGGGTGAGATCGGCCCGTGGCTTGGCTCCGGCGTGGAAAGGGCGATCTATTTGGGAAGCACAGGCTGGTTCCCCATCGCTGTCGCCTTCGCTGACGAGGCTATACCAGCCGGGGAGGGGTCGGTGGGGCTGCCGGAGACCCCAGTGGGTGACCGTTCGCTGCTGCATTTTCGGCTTTCGATGTTTCGGAGGGGATCGGTGGGGTTGCGGCACGGAGGTGGTGGTGCGCCAGACCTGGCTGCCATCGCCTCGTTCTTCATACGCGGGATGGGATCTGCTGGTGTTAGGAGGACAGGTAGAGCTTCCACCTCCACATTTGCAGGTCCTCTCCTCCCCAAATTCGGTTCGCCTGGCAGAACCACCCGCAGGCAATCGATGCGGCCTCTAAAAGCAGCCAGCACAAATGCTTATTGGGGAAACCCCCCCCGTTTTTCAGCCACGCTTGTGCAGCAGCGTGGGGCGAGTCGCGGCCCCGTAAGCCAGTGGGGATGAGCTGTCGTGGCTGGTCTGCGGGCTGGCCAGCACCTCGGGCCTCGGAGACTTGCTGCTGCGCCGGGCCGGCGAGGCTGGTCCCAGGAAATAAGCAACTAAATAAGTAAATAAAAAGTCCAAAGTCTTGGGAAATGTTCTCGAGGCAGCTTGTGCCAGCGCTTCCCTAAATTGAAACGTGAATAATTTAATTTGGCAGAGGCAGCAAAACAGCGTATGTATTTACAACGCGCGTGCAGGGGTTTAATTGCAACCCCGTGGTGCTTTTATGTAGCAAAAGGAGTAATCAGCCACCTGTTAGTTTGTCAGTGGAGATGCTCGTAACGTAATTCCAGATGAACTGAAGCTGGCGAGGGGCTGGCTCGTTGGGAAGACGGCTGGCTGCCCAGCGGGGAGACGCAAATCCCGGTTTTCGGTGAGTTTTAGGCGGTGAAAGCATTGCTGTCGTGTTGGGTGAGCAACCGCGCTGGTCTTTAGGTGGATTGCCAAAATCCTCCGAGCTCACCGCGTTGTAATCGAGCGAGAAACATCCTTTCCGAAGTCTCCCTGCGGATCCCTCTCCCGGCTTGTGGCGCTGCTGGTGAGCCCCGGCGTGGCTTTCAGGGCTCCCTGCGATGGCCGGTCCCCGCCTGTTAACGAGAAATACTCATCCGAGGGGATGCTTTCCGCTGCTGGGCTAGGCACGCGTGAATAAATTAACGTGAACGCCCAATATTGGGTTTGAATTTCCCTTCAGGCGGGTTGTTTGAAAGGTGGGCTGCCTCTGAAGGGGGGAGAAAGTCGCCTTTCCGTGTGCCCTCTGTCCTGCGGCTTGGGGCTCTCGAGCTGTACGTGTTTTGTGCTGAAGCACCCAAATTCACCTTATTCTGCTCTTTCCCCAGGGGAGAAGCTGGATTACAAAGCCTGCGAGGCGCTGGAAGAAATTTTCAAGCGGGTCCAGTTCAAAATTGTTGATTTGGAGCAAACGAGCTTGGATGAAGACGTAAGTGGCCGTGACCTCTCCTGGCTTCTCGTTCCTGTTTCGCAGCTAACACAAACCCGACGGGTTTTGTGGTCAGTCCTTAGCTCCTCCTGGGCACTGACTTATTTTTGGGGGGCTGTACTGTGGTGCTGTACCCATTCCCCTCATACCCACGCTCTGATTTAGGTCTGCTGGCGCAGCGTTTGCTGCTCCAAAAGGAAGAGGTTGACCGCTCGCTCTGAAGCCCGGGTGGCCACAACGCTCTGAGGCATTTTAAATACGTATTTTAAAAGCTGTCCTGAAAGCTGAGGGAATTGTGGGCAGCTCTCAGACGGCTTTTCAGGGCTGAGGGTGAAGTTCAGGCTCCCTTCTGCACGTCCCATCCCGTCCCGACTTGCCTTCCTCCTCCCTCGCAACGCCTGGGGCCCTGAGTTCAGGTCCCAGTGGGTAAGTGGAGGAGGTTAAAAATTAAGGAAGTGGTTAAAAATTATTTTAGCCAGCTCTGATCCCGAGTTCCCCTTGCCCCGGAGCATCCCCTTTCAGTCTTCAAGAGTCTTGTTTTTCCCACGTTGTCCGTCCCTATCCCAAACCTGGCTTCAGACCTGTCTTTGTCTTTCTTTGGAAGCTCTTGATGCCTTTTATTTCCCCCGTTTTTCCCCCTCGAGCAGCACTTCGGGAAGGCTCAGCGGCCACGAGCTTCTCAGGGCCACTGCCCGCGTCCGATACGAAGTGGGGAAAAATGTGACTTGGACGGTGGCTCCTGCTCCGACCCCGTGACGGTGCTGGCTCTGAGCCGCGGCGGTTTCTCGCTGAGCCCGTCCCATCCTGGGGCCGTGCTGATGCAGCCGGCCGGGATCCCGCCTGACTCAGGCGCTGGGGGCACGATCCCGCTGGGCTGCCGGGGGGGGGGGGGGGGGGGCACGGCCACAGGACGGGGCTGTTTGGGGGTGGGTGAGTCCCCCCGACGGCGCCGCAGGCCGGCGAGGGACCTGCAGCCGCAGAGCAGGGACGGGCTGGCTGAGCTCGTGACGTCTTTGGCTGTAAAATGATCCTGCGCTTCGTTCGACTCGTTATCTTGCAGGAGGAACGATTACACGTTAATAATTCAACCGTATCCCGTGGCTTCAGAGCGGGACGGTGCGGGCAGAGAGACTGCAGTCCTTGGCGCTTTATGGTTTTCTCTTCCAGTCGCTTTAAAGCGAGACCGTCTGCGGGCCACGAGGGGTCTGACGTGTCTCCGTGTCTGCTGCCGGGGGAAAAGAGCCGCGGAGGGTTAACGCCAGCCCCCCACAGCCCTGAGACCTCCCGCTCCTGTCCCCGTCCCCCCGATTCATTCACCATCAGCAGCCTTTTTCCCCCCGGGTGCGTCACGCCGGGGACTTAGTCACCTGGTACCCAGATTCTTCTCCTCCTCGTTTCCTGCCGATGAGCACCCCGTTTCCAGCAGAAAGTCCTGTTGTTCCCCGAAGACCTGTTCTTTCTCTCGTTTGCCTTCATGCTGGTGTTTTCCAGTCCTCCAGGTTGCTCCGCATATTTTTTCTGGAAGCCTTGCAGCGTTTTTGTGGCTCTTCTCCGCCCGCTCCCGCATACATTTCAGCTAATTTTCTCCAAAGAGGCTCATTATGTAATTAAGCAAATCGTTCCACTTCTGCCGTAGGAGCTTTAGACGTTTCACAGGCACGAGTCCTGCTCTGCTAATCCCTTTCACTCCTGACCCTGCTATAAGTCTTGGGTTTTAGACCTTTTTTTTTTTTTTTTTTTTTTTGTAGCCCGATCGGATTATCGGGTGGGTTTTTGGCTGGGGAAGTGTCGCTGCTGCCTGCGGAGCTGGATAACCGTGCAGGCAGCGGACGGGCGCCGAGCTGATAGCCCGGCCTCAGCTCAGGTTGTGAATATCCAGGGAGGAAAAAAAAAAACCCAAAACATTTTCCCCTGTCCTCGGAAGCCTCGTTCAAGCGCCTGCGTGTCCCTGGCGCTTTCTCTCCCGGTGCCAAGAGGGGCAGGGTGGGGGTTGAATCCCTCCGCAAGGTGCCATCTCGGGCTCGCTCGTGGAAATCTTCGCCCGCAGGCGGCTCCGCTGGCACAGCCTGCGGCAGGAACGGCTGCACTGGAGCCGTCGTCCCATCCCAGGCCTTGCCGGGTCCCCGTCTGCCCCGGTGACGGTCCCCGAGCACGTGCCCGATGGCGGGGACACCGGGAATACGGCGAGATGCCTTTTTTTTTTCTTTTTTTTTTTTTTTTTTTTTTTTCTCCCGGAGTATCCACGGGCAGCAAATCTGCAGAGAGTCCCTCGAAGAGGCCGGGGGGACCCGGCTATGCCGCGGCCGGGGGAGCACCTTGGGCTGCAGGGGGGCTGGCACGGAGTGGGGGAGGGATGGAAAGCGCCACGGTGTCAGCGGGCACCAGGACGGGCGGACTCGTCACCTGAGGTGCCGATTTGTTTGCACTTGAGGTTGAAGGAAGGGGTTTTGTTGCCTGGGCTGCCTTGGGGTGGGGGGGGGGGGGTGGGGGGGTTTGCGGACCTTGTCTGCGAGAACCTAATGACTAAATACCGGAGCGGTGACGTGAGGTCGTGCGAGAGGAGTCGGCTTGTGCCCAAGCCGCTTGCATCCCAGCACACCGAAACCTCTTTTTTTTTTTTTTTTTTTCTTTCCCCCCTCAAACGCCGCTCAGCCTCCGCCCGCCCGCTTAACGCAGCCTTTCCGTCTGCCTTTGATTTGCAGGGCGCCTCGGCGTTATTTGACATGATCGAGTATTACGAGTCGGCGACGCACCTCAACATCTCCTTTAACAAACACATCGGCACCCGAGGCTGGCAGGCAGCTGCCCACATGATGAGGAAGGTTTGTGCTCGCTCGTGAATACTTTCGGCACCCGACTCCCTGTGGCTACACAGGTGGTCTCGGGTGAGTCTCGCGAAAGACTCCTGTGTGCTTCCCGAGACCGTAGGTGTGGTTTTGTGCTCGGAGGTTCAGAAAGACCAGGTTAGCCCAGGCTCGGAGGCGGGGGGGGGGGGAAATCACTGTTCCCGCCTGCCACGAGGTTGCTTAATGCCTCAGCGAGCACCCGGAGCAGAGAAAATGGAAATGCAGATCCCAGCAAAAAAAAGAGCAGACTTTTATTAGCGGCGTGCTTGCAGGGTCAGCTTCTCAAGCTGGGTATTCATTATCTTCACGGCAGGATGACTAGCGCCGGTGTTTGGCTTTGCAGGGCTAATTAACCTCATTGTTCAGCGCTTGAGTTCGCTCTGAAAGCCGAGCGCAGAGGAGGCAGTGTCTCATGCTTCCCGCTCGGGGTGCGGCGCGGCGCAAAACCACCCTCTATCCGCAATTACCTATCGACCTGCTAATTTTAATTTCGGCGCTGCCGATGTTTCACCCAGCGCCGCAGGTGCGTTGCACAACTCCGGTTGGAAAGCCTGCGTCCCGGTAGCGTTCCCTGCTGCGCAGGCGTCTTCTTCGCGGTGGGGTTGATATCGGAAACTGGAGCTCGCGCAGTGCAGGCAATGCCCACCCTGTGTTTTGGAGAAGCCAACCGCGCGGTGCTGGCCGACCCCGTAGCGATGCTTTGAAACCGGCTGCGTGTACACGGGTGCGGTGAAGGGGCTCGAGACACCCTTGGGATGGCTGCAGCTTGGGGCTTTTAATTTCTGGGTAGGTGAGGGAGAATCCGGAGGTGCGAAAGGGCTTATGTTAGCACGGAAAAGGGTAAATCAGCCAAACAGAGGCCATTGGCGTGCTGCGGATCTCGAGCAGGACTAGACGGCGTGTGCGAAGGCGGGGAAGGGTCTTGGAGGCAAACCCCAGACAAGGGACGCATGGCTTGACGCCTTCCCAGACCCCGGATCCGGAGAGCTCAGGGCAGCACGTCCTCGGATGTGTAAGGATGAGGGAAGCTTTTCTTTGGAGAACGTGATGCTGCTACGGTCACCTGAAGCGCATCCTCCCCAGTGCCGTGGCTTGAGGGTGACGGCAGGCTTGGTGTGGAGGCGGTTCTCCGGGAGATAAGGTGTTTATCTGGAATTGTGTGGTTCGAGCGTGGAGCTTGGTGCGGGCCGTCCCGGCACACGGGGTTATCTGAGCAGTTCCTTCTGGCTCTTTGCCTCTTATCTGAAGCCCGTGGGGTGACCAAAACGATGTTTCGGATGGGCGTAAGTCTTCCCAGGAGCTCTTATCTGAGCAGCCCGGAGGCGACATTGGTGGCCGGGATGGGACTTGGCCTGTAAAATAGCTTGGCCTTAAACCCAACTTAGAAAAACAGCCAAAAAACCAGCGGCCGAGGCTGCGCGGGGCTGAATGCTGATCCCTCTCGTGTCTTTGCCCCCAGACCAATTGCCTGCAGTACCTGGACGCCCGAAACACGCCCTTGCTGGACCACTCCGCGCCCTTCGTGGCACGCGCCCTGCGCATCAGCAGCAGCCTGGTCGTCCTGCACCTGGAGAACGCCAGCCTCTCGGGACGCCCGCTCATGCTGCTGGGTGAGTCACCGGAGAGCGGGCACCGAGCTCGGGCATCCCGCGGTGCCCCCCCCCCCGTGTCCCAGAACACGGCGGGATGCCGGGTGCATGGGGCAGAGCACTTGTCGACGCCGGGCTCGCTGTCCCGGCGTTGCACAGCGAGGTCTCCGGGCGGTCGCTGCCGGCGTGCCCGTGCCGACGCACGGCAGCGCCCGTGTCTGGCCCAGGTGGGAGGTCGGGTGTTTCTGTGCCAGCCCAGCCTGCGGGCAGTGGGTGTAGGACAGCGCTGGGCGGCCCCTGTCGTTAAGCTAATGAATTATCAATAAATCACAGCCAGGCTGGAGATAATGGCAGTGTTGTGGTAGCAGCGATGAGCTAAGGGTTCTGGCAGGGGAGCGTTTCTGGGGTTTAACCGTTTATGAGGCTGGCCTAGCCGGAAAAAGGCGATGTGCTGGCGAGGGCGCGTGCCCTGCGTGAATGCTTCTCCCACAGCATTCTCCTGGAGAAGCTGGCGGCTCACGGCTTAGACAGGTGGACTCTGCGCTGGGTCAAAAACTGGCTGGACGGCCGGGCCCAGAGAGTTGTGGTGAATGGAGTTCAATCCAGTCGGCGGCCGGTCACGAGCGGTGTTCCCCAGGGCTCAGTTTTGGGGCCGGTCTTGTTCAACATCTTTATCGATGATCTGGACGAGGGGATTGAGTGCACCCTCAGTAAGTTTGCAGACGACACCAAGTTGGGCGGGAGTGTTGATCTGCTCGAGGGTAGGAAGGCTCTGCAGAGGGACCTGGACAGGCTGGATCGATGGGCCGAGGCCAACTGTATGAGGTTCAACAAGGCCAAGTGCCGGGTCCTGCACTTCGGCCACAACAACCCCATGCAGCGCTACAGGCTGGGGGAAGAGTGGCTGGAAAGCTGCCTGGCGGAAAAGGACCTGGGGGTGCTGGTCGACAGCCGGCTGAACATGAGCCGGCAGTGTGCCCAGGTGGCCAAGAAGGCCAATGGCATCCTGGCCTGTATCAGAAACAGTGTGGCCAGCAGGAGTAGGGAAGTGATCGTGCCCCTGTACTCGGCCCTGGTGAGGCCGCACCTTGAATACTGTGTTCAGTTTTGGGCCCCTCACTACAAGAAGGACGTTGAGGTGCTGGAGCGTGTCCAGAGAAGGGCAACGAGGCTGGTGAAGGGTCTGGAGAACAAGTCTGATGAGGAGCGGCTGAGGGAACTGGGGTTGTTTAGCCTGGAGAAAAGGAGGCTGAGGGGAGACCTCATCGCTCTCTACAACCACCTGAAAGGAGGTTGTAGTGAGGTGGGGTCGGTCTCTTCTCCCAAGTAACAAGCGACAGGATGAGAGGAAACGGCCTCAGGTTGTGCCAGGGGAGGTTTAGATTGGACGTGAGGAAAAATGTCTTTACGGAGAGAGAGGTTAAACATTGGAACAGGCTGCCCAGGGGAGTGGTTGAGTCACCATCCCTGGAGGTATTTAAAAGACGTGTTGATGAGGCGCTGAGGGACATGGTTTAGTGGGCATGGGGGTGTTGGGTTGACGGTTGGACTCGATGATCTTAGAGGGCTTTTCCAACCTTAATGATTCTATGATTCTAATTGATACCAGCTCCGGCCGCGGGCAGCCCCTTTGTGCTGGCACGAGCTGCCGCCGCTTCCCTCTGCGGGTGGGAGGGCGAAAAGGGCCTTGCGCGGGATCCCGCTGCTGTCCAAACACCTCAGAAATCCAGCCGGGGATTTCAGCCGGCGTCCCGACTGTGACCGCGGTGGGTGCCGATGCGGCTGCGAGCGCGTGCCGGGGGCTGCGCGCTCTGTGGCACCGCTTCGGGCTCGGACGGGCCCGAGCGCTTGTAACGGCGCGGCCAAGGACGCTCCCGGGCCCGCGCGTTGTGCGGAGGCCGTGACCGCTGGTGAGTGACCACGTGGGCACGCCGGCCGGCAGCGCCTCTCCTCCGAGCCGTCCCGGCGCCGGATGCGGGTTGAGGTGCTGGTTTTCCGCCTCTTCAGCCACGGCTCTGAAGATGAACATGAACCTGCGGGAGCTGTACCTGGCCGATAACAAGCTGAACGGGCTGCAGGACTCGGCTCAGCTCGGCAACCTGCTGAAGTTCAACTGCTACATACAGATACTTGACCTGAGGAACAACCACATCCTGGACTCGGGTGAGGCCCCTCGCTGCTCCTTTGGGCAGAGCCCCAATTCCCTGGAGTTTCGACCCGGTTTTAAGGCGGGGAGGAACTCGCCTGCAGGGCACAGAGCTCGGGGGGGGGGGGCCCGAGGTGAGCCGAAGCAGGAGGGTTGCGCAGAGCAGCTTCAACCTGTCAAAAGGATTTTGGCAGGCTAAACCTCTCATTTTTTAAAGCTAAGATCATTAGAGAAGCTTTGATCGCTTCCTGGGCCGGGCTGCAAGGTGCACGGCAGCTCCCCAAGGCAGGGAGAGGTGGGGATGCCTCGTGCCTCGGAGTTGTGTCTTTCGGCTCCCTCCATCTCTCGCTCCCATCTGGTTTTTCTCCTCCCCGCTCCCCAGCGCCAAACGAGTGGCCAAATCTAATATCAATCCGGGAATTGCGAAACAATCCCGGCCCGGACTTCAGTCCCGGCTGGTTCTGGTCAGCGACGCCGATTACTCGGCCGAGTGCCGTGGTTTGGTGGAGCCACGCTCTGCACGAGCCGTCCCGGCTGCCTTCGGGTTGGGTATAAAGGTAGCCGAGCGTGACCGAGTCGGATGTCACCGGTGCTGTTGTGGCCACCCATGCTCCCGGATGGGTCCCACCCTAAGGTGCAAATATTAATTTGCCGCCTTCCAGGTCAGCTGCCACGTCCCTCACGTCTTTGGGTGCTTAATAACGAGCGGCGCTGGGGCTCTACGTGTCGGAAGTCACTTGGTGGGCGTTGCTGTGGGTTTCTGCAGCATCGCTGGCGTTGGGGTGCTGGGCGCTTATCAAATAAGCATGTTTGCAGCAATTTAAAACGGCGCCTGCCCTCAGCCCGGGCAGGATTGGGCCGGGAAGGTGTACAGAGCGGTGGAGGATCCGCCTCTGCAAACCGCTCCGTAACCCCGCGTCTGGCGAAGAAGGGGGACAGTGACCCAAAGGAAGGGGTGCCCGCCCTGCCTCCAGCCTCTGCCTGCGACCGGGTGCCGCCCTGCGTCCCCCCGCGCTGCGGGCACGGCGTCACCCTGAGCGCACGGCCAACCCCAACCGCCCCATGTCCCCGTGCCTCTGGCTCCCTCCCCGGGGCTCTTGTACCCTGCTCCAAAGGCTCCAGCCTAGCGCTAATTAATTTTACACACCGAGAGGTTTAATCGCCTCTTTGCACACACGGGAGCGACGCGCTTTGCCCGCAGCCGAGGTCAACTCAAGCAGCTGGGGAAGGGGTTTGGAGGGGGGATGGTGTTCGGAGATGCTGCCAGCACCAGAGCTTGGCGTAACGATGCCGTGGCTTTCTCCATCGCTGCCTGGGCGCTGTTGTCCTGCCCGTCCGTCCCACCCAGGATCGGGCAGCACCGGAGCAGAGGGACGGATCGGAGGAAGCAAGGGAAGCGCTGTTAGAGCCGGCAGGATCCGCGCTGGCAGGGGAGGGCTGACCCCCGGCTGTTTTCCAGGCTTGGCGTACATCTGCGAAGGGCTGAAGGAGCAGCGGAAAGGGCTGGTCACTCTGGTTTTGTGGAACAACCAGCTGACTCACACCGGCATGGCCTATCTGGGGATGACGCTGGTGAGTAGATCTCGGCACCTTCCTGGGGACGATGGCTTACCCCCGGGCGCTCGGCTTTGCACCCGGAGAGATGTCTCTCTCGCGACCGCCGGGGCTGGATCCGGGCAGCGGTGGGAGCGTACCGGCCGAGCGGGTCGGCATGACGTGCCCCTGGTGCTGCGTCAGAGGAAAACCTGTCCCTTGTCCCCCTCCGCCGCTGCTCGCGTGTCCCCGGCCTCGGCGGTGTGGTTAGAGGAAGAGCCGTGAATTAAACTCGCTCGGGCTTGAGACGGACCCACCGTCCCGTCCGCCTCGAGCTGTTTATCCCCTGGGTACCCGCAGCCTCACACGCAGAGCCTGGAGACCCTCAACCTGGGCCACAACCCCATCGGGAACGAAGGCGTCCGCAACCTGAAGAATGGGCTGATCGGGAACCGCTCCGTCCTTCGCCTGGGCTTGGCATCCACCAAACTGACCTGCGAAGGTGGGTGGAGGCCGGCGCCCACCGGCTGTGCCAACCGTGGCCCCGGTTCGGCTGGCGGCTCGGCCGCCAAAGGCTCTGTATCCCCCGCAGGGCTTCCCTTGCCCTAGAGCAGCACGCAGGGTCCGCGCTGGTCCTTGAGAAGGTGGCTTGGTCCGGCTCGGCTCAGCCCTGCGGCTGCGTTGGGGTCTCTGGGGCGGGGGACGCGGCCTGGCTTTAACCAAAACACCGCAGTTGGCCTGTCCGAGGCCACCTCGTCCCGTGGGTTTGGTGCCTCTGGCGTCTTCTGTTCCCTGTGGAAACGCTTTCACTGAGCACGCAGGGTGCCTGGGAGCTGGCGCCCAGCTCCCGCTGACATCCCCCATCCCTCCCAAAATACCGAGCTCCACTAGACGCCACCCCAAGGAGCACCGTCCGGGGACCGGCGGTGTCATGGCTTGTACCCCGCCGTCACCGGCGGCTCTCCTGGTCCCTCGCAGGTGCTGTGGCGGTGGCAGAGTTCATCGCGGAGAGCCCGCGGCTGCTTCGCCTGGACCTGCGAGAGAACGAGATCAAGACGGGTGGCCTCATGGCGTTGTCGCTGGCCCTGAAGGTCAACCACTCGCTGCTGCGCCTCGACTTGGACAGGGAGCCCAAGAAGGAGTCGGTAGGTAACGGACCCGCTCGCTCGCCCGCCCCTCTCTTGCCCTTTCGAGGGGTCTCGTTGAGCCCCCCGGCAGGAAAACGCCGTCCTCGAGGGTGATGCCTCCAGGCTTCCGCTCGGCTCCGCCGCTTTCCCCTTTTTCAGCTGAAATTAATTCCTGCCCAGCCTGCGGCCACATGGTTTTATGCGAAGGTTGGCCTGTAAAATAACAGCTGCTTCCCGGCCGGCAGCCCTGCGCTGGGATGCTGAACGCACCCCAACGCCGCAGCTCGGGTCGGGGGAATTTCTGGAGGTCTCCGGTCCAGCCCCCTGCTCCGAGCAGGACCCAGCCAGCACCCGTCACTCGGGGTCCTGCTCCGTTGAGCGTCCCCCGGGATGGGGATCCCACGATCCTGGCAGCGATCGCTTTGAGAAGAAGCCCTTGGGGAACTCGATTCTCGGGCGATTTAATTGTTTCTTGGGGAAACGTCAGTCGCGTCTTACAGGGGTGGAGGAAAAAAAACACCCTGTTACGGTGTGCCTAGGTGGAAAATAAACGTGGAGCCGATTGTTCCCAGGCCGCTGAGTCCTGAACCTTCCAAATGACCGGCGGTTTCTCTGCCCTTGCAGGTAAAAAGCTTCATCGAAACCCAGAAGGCTCTCCTGGCCGAGATCCAGAACGGCTGCAAGCGCAACTTCATCCTGGCCAAAGAGAAGGAGGAGAAGGAACAGAAGCTGCAACAGTCGGCCTCGATGCCGGAGATCACCGTGACGGAGCCTCTAGAGGAGGGTCCGGCAGAAGACGGCCGAGATGGCAGCGCCGCCTCCACTCCGGAAGAGGGGGAAGAAGCCGGGGAGACCCCGATGGCCTCGGAGAACGGGGACGCGGAGCCGGCGGAGGACGACGACAGAGGCAATGTGACGGACTCCGATTCGGACACGGACGAGGAGGCGGACACTGGGTTAGAGACGAAGGACTTGAGCGAAACGCCGAAACGCCCCGACTCCGCCGACAGCGCTACCGCTCCCCAGCCGCTGCTGTCCCCGGAGAAGCTGAGGGACCGGCCGCCCCCCCTGCACATCGCCGAAGAATTGCAGCGTGACGCCGATGCGGGGAGTCCTGCCGCCTCTCCGGCCTCTGCACCCTCCCAGGGAAACGAGAGAAGGATTTCGGTTTCCAGTCCGGGGCGAGGCCATAAAATCTTCGTGGTGACACGAGTGGAGAGCCTGCCGGAGCGAGCTGCCAGTGCCGCGCGCTCATGGGAGGACGCCGATGCTGCCGCGAAACCCGCTGAGCCCCAGAGCCCAGCTCCGGCCACAAAACCTGAACTCCCGGCACCCCGGACGAACGGAACGGTTCCCGAATCTGCTGCCGGCTCAGCAACGGCGCCGGCAGTGCCGAGCGCCGGCTCCGACCCCGAGCGGCGTGACCCCGCGGCCTGCGAGAGCGCGGCCCACGACACTCCCCTCCCCAACGGGCTGAAGACGGATTTTGCGCGAGCGCTGCCGGAGGCGTCCTTGGACGGCGATGGGAAAATGGGGAGCTGCGCCGCCGAGCACGGTAAGAGCTCCAGAACCGAGCCCCCCAGTCCCCGAGGGTCCTGAGCCCGCCTCCGGCCGCTCTCTCCCGAAATCGCTGCAGGGCAGCATGGCGGAGCCCGGGCTGAGTGCGGAGCCGTTCCCTGCGCCGGCATCTTCCCGGGGCTCGAAATCCCCTGCTGCTTTCCCCGTGGGATGCCCACGGGTGCAGGAATTTGTCGCTGGGGGGCTTTTCCTGGGGGCGTTTTAACCTGAAGTGAATCTCCCCTGCGCTTAAGAGCTTCGTTCTTTGAAGTGCTCCTTAATTAGGTTCCCGAACGAGCTGAAGTTAATGAGCCCTGCGGGAGGCTGGTTGAGCCTCTTCCGTAGCGGTCAGGCTAACGCGCCGCCTTCCCCCGCGCACGTTTTGGGGGGGGGAGAACCGGGAAGGCAGGCAGGCGAAGGAAACGGCGGCCGTTTGCTTGCAGAGCTGAGCTGCTCCAAGAACGAGCAGGAGCTGGAGGAGCTGCTCCTCGAGGCCAGCCAGGACGCGGGGCAGGAGCCGCTGTGACCGCAGGTGAGCGGGGACGGGGGCTGGGGACAGCCCTGGGAGTGTCCTGGAGGGCCCCGGGGACCCCATGGCCGCTCTCCTCTCCTCTCTCTTGCAGGTCCTCGGGGCCGCTCGGCATCAAGGGGAGGCTCCGGCGTAGCTTTGTTTCTCTTCCCGCTCCACACAATGATTAAGAAACCAACCTCGGGCTTCAGGACAAAGGGTTATTTTAAAATTTTTTTTTTTCCCCAAACAGTTTCCTGCCCCCAGCCTCTTCCCCAGGCGCCCGACTCGCCTCCCCTGCGCGGAGGGACCCTGCTGTGTCCCCAGGGCGATGGAGGGAAGGGAAGGAGAGCAGAGAGAAATGACCCAGACGGGGACGTCCCGGCTCCCAGCCGTCCCTGCCCTCGCTGGACACTACCTGACACCTTCGCCTTTTCTTTTTCTATCTTTCTCCGAGGAGGAGATCCCCCGCCGGGGCGAAGGCGGCACGGCATCGGTCCCACCGGGAGATAAAAACCACACACTACAGGGACCGAGGTGCCGGTGGCACGTGCCGGGAGAAGGATGGAGGGGGCTGAGCGGCCGGGCTGCCGTCGCCCGCGGGGGAGCGTCTGTCACTAAAGATACCCAGGACAGGCTGCGTCCGCAGCCACGATGGTTATTTATTTTTAAGTTCCTTTTTTTTGTTTGTTTGTTTGTTTGTTTGTTTTTTTCGGTATATATTTATCATCATCTGCAAAGTTACCGGGTGGGGATTTAGAGGATGGTGTTAGAATTAATGAATTCCTTCTGGGCTAACCTGCAACTGAACTCCTGCTCCTGGGCTGCCGGAAGAAAAAAAAACCCAGAAACACAAAAAGCAGCATTGGTGGAGCCCCCGCCGTGCAAACCGCCCCCCCACACCCCCCCCCGCCCCCCCGGGGGGGCTGCGGCCTCCAGCGGGCCGGGGCTGGGAGAGGAGCAGCCTGGGGGGGGCTGCCAGGGCACGAGCTGCTTCTCCTCGCGGCCCGCCGTGCCGGCACGGCGTCTTCCCGGCGAGGCGGGAACCCGTCGCCAACGGCAGGAGCCGGTTCCCGCCTGGACGCCGCCACCCTCGGCATCCTCTCCATCCCGGGGCCCCAGCCTTGGGCGTCCCCGGGGAAAACCGGCCGGGGAGGGAAAGGGCTGCCGCAGGCCCCGGCGTGGGGTGGGCGTCCGCTGGCGGTGACACCTGGGGGACACCCCCCCACCCCACCCCCCCACCCACCCCCCCTCCGCCTCCCTGCGCTCCCCAGGGACGGCCGAGCCCCTCCAGGCCCGGCGGCCGGTTTTCTCAGGGAGGGTGGGGGGCGGGGGGGGGGGGGGGGGGGGGGGTCCTGCCCGGTGTCGCCGCCGAGGCTGGGGGGAGGAGAGGATACGTCGCTTTTCTTTCTTAAGTGCAATAAATCTATCAGGGAGCTGTGGGCGCGGGGCCGGGCACCGGGGGCGGCTTGGGGGGGGGCGGGGGGGGGGGCTGCGGCGCTGACACTACGGCCGGGGGCCGGCGGCCATCGATCTGCTGGTGTTCGTCATTTCTTTCTGTCGTGTATTTTTGTTAACACTGTTTTCTATTAAACGAGATCTGCATTCGTCACCGACTCCCCCCCCGCTTCTCTCTTTTGGTGCCTCACGGGCAGCGCTTGGGGCCATTCCCCCCCCCCCCCCTCGAAAATCAGCTTTTTGGGGCCTTTATGGGAACGGACGAGGCCAATTCGGAGATGAACCCCCCCAAAAAAAAAACCCCCAAAACCCCGGGGAGGATTTTCAGAGCGGGTGGGAGATGCCAGCAGGAAGCTCTTTGGGGATTAATTAATGCTGACGATGCGCTGTATCCCATCCCGTGCTCCCAGCCCCGCCCTGCGCTGCCCCCACCCCTCCCAGCGGCGGTTTGGGTTGGTTTCCCGCCAAACTTGGCACCCCTGCACCCCCTTATTGCTTTTTCCAGCCCCTTGGTTCCCCCCCAAGACACACCACACCCACCCACCCCGCCCATGGAGGACGCAGGACCCCCGAAAAGCATATTTAAGGCGAGGCAGGGAGCGGGAGGTTTAACTGGTTTATTATGGGACGACCCCCGCGGTCCTGGGGGGCTTCACCAGGAGCTCCCGGGGGACGCGGCTGGGGGACGTCCCCACTCTGGGGCCACCCTGGCACCGACACCGGCGGCTGCTTTGTGGCTTGTTGGGGGTCCCCCCCCCCCCTTCCCCCCCCCCCCCCCCCAGGGACCCACTCACTGGGGGACGGTCCCCAAAGGGTATTGGGAGGGGGGGTGGCAGTGGGTGCTGGGGTCCTGGGGTGGGGGTCGAGGTCACCCGGATGCCGGGGTCCCTGGGATGGCAGCGACACCCCCTGGAACCCCCTGGGTCACCTCGGGTCTCCCCTAGTCCCCTCCAGTCTCTCCCAGTCACCCCAGCTCCATCCCCTGGTGGCATTTTGACCTCCTGCAGTGTCTCCTCTTGGGGATGGGGGGGGGACAGGACAGGAATTGTCCCCATCCCATTAATGTCCCCGTCCCCATCCCATCCCTGTCCCCAAAGAGGTCCCAAAATATGCCAGGGGAGGCCAACAGGTCACGGGCATCCTCAGGCCGCCGACCATGGGGACGCCCCCGGTGCCACCAATGTCCAAGCCTATTTTGGGGGCCCCACGTCCAGAGACGTGACCCGGAGACCCGACGCTGGCGTCCCCGTCACTCGGGGTGGGGACACTGGACGCTGCGGGACACCGGGGGTGGCGGCGGCTTTCTGCAGGCAGTCGAGGCTGCGCAGGAGCCCCATCTTGTGCCGGATGGAGTGGTCCAGGTTGACGGTGACGCCGAGGAAGGCGTGGGCCTCGCGGGCGGTGAAGGGGAAGTCGCGGGCGAGGAAGGTCTGGAAGAGCTCAGGGTCCCCGTCCAGGCTGAGGACGTTGTGCAGGGACTGCCGCAGGGCGCTCAGCTCCCCCACGTTCTCCTGGAAGATGCTCCACAGGGACCGTGAGCCAAAATCCGGCGCCGGCTGGCTCTGCCAAGCATCTTCCAGGCACTGCAGTGCCCAGCTCAGCCGGCACGGCCACTGGTCGGCCAGCACCACCCAAGCGGCGGCAGCGCGGGGTGAGAGGGTGCCGGGGGTGCCGGCACGGTGCAGGAGGAGCCGTAGGGTGATGGGGATGGTGTTGACGATGCGGCGGACGTGGGTGCCATTGGTGGGGAGGTAACGGGTGAGAGGGTCGGCGCCGTCGTGGAGGCAGCGGAAAGCTTCGTGGATGCAGCGGACGGCTTCGGCGTCCACCTCCCGCCGGCTGGGAACCGCCGGGGCCCCCTGGCACTTGGCTCGGCGTCGTTCCACGTTGCTGGTGATGATGCGGTACATGAGGTCCTCCCGTGTCTGGATGGCGGCTTCCAGGCATCGCAGACGGGAGCGGGAGCCCATCTCGGGGATGGAGAAGGGCAACGTCACCGTCCGGTTGAGGTAGAGGTAACCGTTGTCCGCAAGACCCTTCATGCAGCCCGTCTGCTCCAGGCAGGGGATGATGATGCTGGGGTCCACGGCCAGGATGAAGATGAAGGGGGTGTTGGCATTGGAGAGCAAGGTGTTCATGGCGTTGAGGACGCCGGCCACCTTCTCGGGGTAGCAGATGTCCAGGCTGGTGATCTCCAGCACCACGCGGAGCCGTCGGCGCTCAAAGATCTCCATGAAGGACAAGAAGTCGACCAGCACCTCCACCTCGCTGCGCACCTTGTCCATGAAGCCCAGCTGGCTGGCAAACTTCCTGCTGTTGGTCAACCGTTCGATCTTCTGCTTCTCGCTGACCAACAGGTTCTTCAGGACGGAGAGAGCTCCCAGCACCAAACTGGAACCGGAGAGCGAGGTGATGGCGCTGCCCACCACCTTCAAGGCGTGGTGGTCCTTGATGCCGGGCATCAAGAGGGCCACCAGCAGGATGCTGAGGCGACGCCCAGGACAAAGAGCATCCCCCAAAGCTTGAGGCAGGCGTCCTTCTTGAGGACCCACTCCTTCTGGCTGAAGCCGGAGGCGAAGCGGGGCCGGGTGCCCATGACGTGGTAGACGCTGAGGGGGCAGAGCCCCAAAATGGTGGCGGATGCTGTCGCAGAGGGTGGTGACCAACCGGCCCAGAGCTTGTCGCAGCCGGCGTACTGCCAGGCGCTGAAGCGGATGAAGATGAACTCGATGTTCTTCCTCCTCAGGTGGCTCTCGGTGATGATGGGCTTGTAGAAGGCCAGGTACCAGAGGGCCAGCAGCAACCCCCAGCCCTTGGGGCTACGCGGCTTCAGGTGGCTCCGGTGCAGCTCGGCCTCCTCCCGCTGCGCCATCTCCTCCCGCATGAAGCCTGGGGGGGACGGGGACGGGGACGGGGATGAGGGACCGGGGGGGTGAAGGTGCCCCGAGCCATGGGGAGGGAGTGGGAGGGGCGCTGGTGCAACGGGGACCCCAGAATGGGGAGGGGGGAAACGGGCTGGGGTGGGTGCTGGTGCAACGGGGGACCCCGAATGTAGGGAGATGCGGGAGGGGTGCTCATGCAAGGGGGCCTTCGAACCCAGGGGAGCAACTGGGACAGGATGGGACGGGACGGGACGGGACGGGACGGGGACGGGACGGATGGGATGGGATGGGATGGGGATGGGGGTGGGATGGGATGGGATGAGGTGCTGGTGGAGTGGGGACCGGAATGTGGGGGAGAAATGGAATGGGTGCAGGTGAAATAGGGACACACGCGCACGCACACACACCCCCCCACCCCCCCCCCCAAATGTAGGGAGCCGTGGGATGGGTGCTCGTGCAGAGGGACTTCAAGCACGGGAGCAAATGGGATGGGATGGGAATGGGGATGGGATGGGTGCTGGTGCAATGGGGACCCCAATCTGTAGAAGAAAATGGGGTGGCAGGACAAGCAAGAGGCACCCCAAATCGGGGCGGGGGGGGGGGGGGGGCGCGCAGGCAGGACAGATGCTGCTGCAACAGGGACTCCAAATCCGGGGTGCAAACGGGGCAGGGTGCTGGCACCGTGGGGACCCACCAGCACCCGGCCGGGGCTCGCTGGGAGGCTCCGGGGGGAGGGGGGTGTCACCCGTGGTGGCCTCGTGTCCCCACACCCACCGGTGACCTTGTCCAGCAGGGAGTAGAGGCGGTGGGCCGCAGGGGGCGTAGAAGCCGACGGTGACGGGGGTGGCCGTGTGGCACAGCGTCTTGGAGAGGCAGCGGCAGTAGATGTCATCCTCCGTCAGCGCCTCTGGGGACCGGGAGGGGACAGTTGGGGTGACCCTGTGCCCCACACCCCACCCCCCCCCATCTGCAGGCACTGGGGAGCCCAACCCACCACGGGGACATGGGTGCTGCGGCAACGGGGAGCCCCAAATCTGGGGGGGAGCCCAATTGGCCACGGTTATAATTAGCGCTGGGTGCAATTAACGCCAGGGGAAGCGGCGCTGACGGGCGCCGGGACCCTCGGATGGGATGGGGTGGGGTGGGATTGGATGGGGTGGGATGGGGTGGGATTGGGATGGATGGGATTGGGTGGGATTGGGATGGGGATTGGGGTGGGGTGGGGTGGGATTGGGATGGGGATGGGATGGGATGGGGTGGGATGGGGGTGGGATGGGGTTGGGATGGGGTGGGATGGGATGGGGTGGGGTGGGGTGGGATGGGGATGGGGGTGGGGTGGGGTTGGGGTGGGGTGTGGGATTGGGATGGGGGTGGGATGGGGTGGGGTGGGTTGGGGTTGGGATGGGGTGGGGTGGGATGGGGATGGGATGGCATGGGGATAGGAGTGGGATGGGGTTGGGATGGGGTTGTGCATGGGATGGGGTGGGATGGCCAGGCAGGAACAGGAGGGCCCGGCCCCTCCGCCGCCCCGTACCTTGGTGCTCCCCGGGCTCCACCTCCACGAAGGCGCCGCTCGCAGCGGGTGCAGGTGTCCCCCCCCGGCCCCAGGCAGGCCAGCCGCTCCTCACAGCACCCCGGGGGTCCTGCCGGGGCCCCCCCACACGCCGGCGAGCAGGCACCCTGCCAGAGGGAGGGACAGGTGGCACCCGCTGCATGCCCGGGGACACCCCGGGGCCAGGGGGACAGCGGGACACGGGGACGTGGGGACACAGGGCCATGGGTACACTATGGGGACATGGCAACACCATGGGAAATGGGGACACCACAGGAGCACGGGGACACGGGGACCCCATGGAGACATGGGGACACAGGGACATGGGGGACACCACGGGGACATGGGGACACCATGGGGACATGGGGACATGGGGACACAGGGACATGGGGACACCATGGCGACATGGGGACACAGAGGCATGGGGACACCATGGGGCACCGAGTCATGGGGACAGAGCCACCTCAAGTTTTTGGGGTGGTTTGGGGGGGGGTGGCACCAAAATCCTGCTCTTGAACTGGGTGACCCCGTCCTATGTCCCTGAGGGCCTCGGGGACCCATGTCCCCTCCCTGGGTTGCCCCTGTGGGGCTGATGGGGGGGACCTGGGTGACAGGGGCTCTGGGAGGGGTGCGAGGACAGACTGGGACAGACTGGGACGGACTGGGACGGTGGTGGGGACTAACCAGGACAAACTGGCCTGCTGGATACTGGGGGCCAGGCTGCAACCGGTGCTGGGGACACTGGGGGCTACGTGACAGCCTGAACTGGGAGCACTGGGGGCCATGGGGCAGGCTGGACTGGGGACACCTGTCACCCTAGCCCAGCCTATACTGGGGACACTGGTGACCATGGGGCAGCCTATACTGGGGACACTGGTGGCCGTGGGGCAGCCTATACTGGGGACACTGGTCACCATAGCCCAGCCTATACTGGGGACACCGGTGGCCGTGGGCAGCCTATACTGGGGACACTGGTCACCATAGCCCAGCCTATACTGGGGACACCAGTCACCCTAGTTCAGCCTGTACCGGGGACACTGGGGCCCCACACCCTCCTCCGCCCCCAGCACCCCCCGCCAGCCGCCCCCCCGGGGCCTCATCCTGCCCCATCCCCGTCCCCATCCTACCCGGGCAGCGCCGCCGGCTCCATCCCCGCCTGCCTCCGGCCACATCGGTCCCTGGCACCGGCTCACCGCTGGATTTATACAGGGTCGGGCTCCAGCCCCGCCACTGCCTGGCCGGGGAGGAAATAATTAGGTGTGGATCAGGCAGAAATTCCGGCTGTGCCGGCGGGAGCTTCTCCTGAGTCAGGGCCCAGCAATGCCAGGCTGGATCCAGCCCCACGGAGGGATTGGGGTGTGGGTTGGGATGGGAGACGGGGCTGGGACGGCTCCTGCTGGAGATGGCGGGGGGGACGACAGGGGTTGAAGGGGACATGGGGATGGGGGGGGATAGAGGGGATATGGGGGGATGTAGGGATGGGGGGGACATGGGGATGGGGGGGATAGAGGGGATATGGGGGGATGTAGGGATGGGGGGGACATGGGGGGATGCAGGGACAGGGAGGACAGAAGGGACGTGGGGGATGCAGGGGCAGGGGGGACGGAGGGGACGTGGGGGGGGGGGTTGTGCAGGGATGGGGGGGGATATGGGGGGGGGTGCAGGGGACATGGGAGACCTGAGGGGACATGGGGATACAGGGACAGGGGGGACATCAGGGATGCAGGGGACATGGGGGATCCAGGGCCATGGGGGGACATGGGAGATGAAAGGGACGGGGGGGGACATGGGGACGCAGGGAACATGGGGGGTGTGGGGACATGGGGGATGCAGGGACACGGGGGACACGGGGACTCTCCCCGGCAGGCAGGGCCAGGAGCCAGCCGCCGTGGGCAGAGCTGAGGGGACAGCCGCTGCCCGCCTCTGCCCGTGACATGGCCACGCCATCATCGCCGTGACATCACCCTGCCATCGCCGCGACATCGCGGCTGCCATCGCCGCGACATCGCCCTGCCATCACTGTGACATCGCCGCGACATCGCCGCGACATCTCCGCGACATCGCCCTGCCATCACCATGACATCGCCGTGACATCGCCGCGACATCGCCGCGACATCGCCGCTTCCTGTGGCCGGTGGCTCCTGCCAGAGGAACCTGCTGGCCCGGACACAGACGGCACCTGCCGGCCACCGGCACCAGTGACACCGGCCGGCCACCTGCCACCAAAAGTGGGGTTTTCCACCCCAAAACCAGCTCTGCCCCCCCCCCCCCCGACCAGGAAAGGGTTAATGGGGGGCTGGCGAGGGGACTGGGTCCTTCTGGGGGACATGGGGGACACCAGGGACATGGGGGGGGGCGGAATGCACAGGTGGGGGACAGGGATGCAGGGACATGGAGATGCAGGGACATGGGGACAGGGATGCAGGACTTGGGGACAAGGAGGGCACAAGGGGGACACGGGGGGGCACAGGGGATAGAGGGGACATGGGGGACCGGGGACACAGGGGCCTGGGGGACAGGGGTGCAGGGAATGGGGGCTGAGGGGACAAGGATGCAGGAACATGGGGATGCAGGGGACACGGGGACATGGGGCATGCAGGGACAGGGGGACACAAGGGACACGGGGACAGGGGGACACAAGGGACATGGGGAACGGGGGACACGGGGACATGGGGCATGCAGGGTCAGGGGGACACAAGGGACACGGGACAGGGGGACACAAGGGACATGGGGACGGGGGACACGGGGACATGGGGCATGCAGGGACAGGGGGACACAAGGGACACGGGACAGGGGGACACAAGGGACATGGGGACGGGGGACACGGGGACATGGGGCATGAAGGGACAGGGGGACACAAGGGACACGAGGACAGGGGACACAGGGGACATGGGGGATGTGGGGACAGGGGGACGTGGGGGACACAGGGTCGTAATGGGCCGGGCGGATCCTGCGCGGGGGCGGGTGGCAGCGGTGGCATTTCCTCGCAGTGGCCTTGGCACACTGAAAAGGCCTGAGAAGCCGCACGTGTCACCAGGAAGGGGTGACCGGCGTCCCCCCGGGTCCCTCTGTCCCAGCACCCCCCCATACCACCACCACCACCCCTCCCCGGCCCCACAGAGGACACCAGGGACACGGGGGACATGGGGGACACAGGGGATGTGGGGAACATGGGGCTGGGGGGTCCTGGCAGGTCCCCCCAGGGACACGGGGACACGGGTGGCTGGTGGGTCCCCAGGGGGACACCTGGACGAGGGTGACGGTGCCACCCCCTGCGCAGGTACCACCATGGAGAAATGAAAGGGACAGTGGGGGAGGACAGAGGTGACCGGGGAGGGGGCCGCACCCGCCCGCGGGATCCCGGCCTGCGGGATCACCCAGGGACCCCCCCACCCAGGGACCCCCCCCACCCAGGGACCCCCCACCCAGGGACCCCCCCCACCCAGGGACCCCCCACCCAGGACCCCCGGACCGGCAGCCACCATGGACTCCCAGCCCCACATTGTCAACCCGGTGAGTGGGGCCCTATGGGGTCTATAGGGCCGGGGGGGGGGCGGGGGGCATATGGGATCAGAGGAGCTATATGGGGCCAGGGGTACCCTATGGGTACAAGGGGGACCCTATGGGGTCATGGGGGGACCCTATGGGGCTGGGAAACCCTATGGGGCCAGGGGGACCCTATGGGGTCATGGGGGGACCCTATGGGGCTGGGAAACCCTATGGGGCCAGGGGGACCCTATGGGGTCATGGGGGGACCCTATGGGGCTGGGAAACCCTATGGGCCAGGGGGACCCTATGGGGTCATGGGGGGACCCTATGGGGCTGGGAAACCCTATGGGGCCAGGGGGACCCTATGGGGTCATGGGGGGACCCTATGGGGCTGGGAAACCCTATGGGGCCAGGGGGACCCTATGGGGTCATGGGGGACCCTATGGGGCTGGGAAACCCTATGGGGCCAGGGGCACCCTATGGGCTGGGGGCGGCCGTATGAGGCTGGAGGGTCTATACGGGACTAAGGGGAGGGGGGCTATATAGAGCGGGGGGTGCTGTATGGGGCTGGGGGGCCAGAGGGGGCCAGGAGAGCCGTATGGGGCTAAGGGGTGCGGGGGGGGGGGGGATGGGGGGGCCACCGTGTCCCCCCCCGTCCCTGTCCCTGTCCAGAGCGTCCCCTTCCTGGGGTACGTCCCCGGGGGGAGGATGGTGACAATCCAGGGGCAAGCCTGGCCCCAGGCGAAGAGGTGGGTACCCCCCCCCAGTGTCCCCCAGTGCCCTCCCAGTGCCCCCCCCATGTCCCCCAGTCCCCCCAGTGCCCCCCCGTGCCCCCCGTGTCCCCCAGTGCCCCCCCATGTCCCCCAGTCCCCCCAGTGCCCCCCCGTGCCCCCCCGTGTCTCCCAGTGCCCCCCCGTGTCCCCCAGTCCCCCCAGTGCCCCCCCGTGCCCCCTCCAGCAGCCGCCACCCCAAAGGTGGCCACGGGGAAGGGCAAAAGTTGGGTGGGGGCAAAACCTCCGGGGGGGGGGGGGGGGGGTTTGGGGACATCCAGGGGTTGGGGACATCCAGCGGGGGACAGAGACCTCCACGGAGACATCTGAGGGGGTTGGGGACCCAGGCCCCCCCCCCCCCCCCGCCGCCCCCCAGCACCCACTCTCCTCTCCCCACAGACCACCAGCAGCCCGGTGACGGCGGGTGACGGCGGGTGACGGCGGGTGGGGGGTCCCCGGGGACTGACGGGTGTCCCCACAGGGGGTCCCCTTCCACACGGCGCTGAGCAAAGGTCCCCTCGGGCCTGATCCAGCCCATCGCCATCGTGGGCATCGTCCACCCCAACGCCAGCAGGTCGGGGTGCTGGGGGGGGGGGGGGTCAGGGTGCTGGGGGGGGGTCAGGGTGCTGGGGTGGGGGGGGGTGTCTGGGCCTGGTTGTGGTCCTGGCCCTGGTCCTGGTTCTGGACATGGTCCTGGTCCCGGTCCTGGTCTTGGTCCTGGTCCCGGTCCTGGTCCTGGACACGGCCACCACCTTAGGCGTGGTCCCGGTCCTGAGCCTGGCCCCGGTTTTGGTCCTGGTACTAGTCCCGGTCCCAGTCCCGGCCTGGGACATGGTCCTGATCCTGCCCCTGGTCCCCATCCCTGTCCCGGTGCTGGTCCTGGACGTGGTCACCACCCGGGTGCTCGTCCTGATCCCAGGTGCTGGTGCTGGGCCCAGTCCTGGCTGTGGCCCCGATCCTGGTCCCAATCCCGGTCCTGGTCCCGGTCCCGGTCCTGATCCTGGTCCTGGTCCTAGTCCTGGTCCCAGGCCTGATCCTGATCCTGGTCCTGGTCCCAATCCCGGTCCCAGGCCTGATCCTGATCCTGGTCCTGGTCCCGGTCCCAGTCCTGATCCTGGTCCTGGTCCTGATCCTGGTCCTGGTCCTGGTCCTGGTCCCAATCCCGGTCCTGGTCCTGGTCCCGGTCCTGATCCTGATTCTGGTCCTAGTCCTGGTCCTGGTCCTGGTCCTGGTCCTGGTCCTGATCCTGATCCTGGTCCTGATCCTGGTCCTGATCCTGGTCCTGATCCTGGTCCCAGGCCTGATCCTGACCCTGACCCTGGTCCTGGTCCCGGTCCTGAGCTGGTCCCAGTCCCGGTCCTGGTCCCAACCCGGCTCCTGCTCCTGGTCACGGCCCCGGGCCGGGATGGGGGTCCCCAGGGCGGGTCCCCGAGGGGTCCCCGGGGGGGGGGGGGGGGGGTCCAGGGCGGGCGTGTCCCCAGGGTGTCCCCAGGGTGTCCCCAGGGTGTCCCCGGGGGTTGCGGGTCCCCGTCCCCGCCATCGGGCACCAGCCACCCGTCATCGGGCACTGGCCACCGGCCACTGGCCACCGGCCACCAGCCACCCACCATTGGGCACCAGCCACCTGCCACCCGCCACCCGCCCCCCGCCACGGCCACCCGCCACCGGCCACCGGCCACCGGCCATCGGCCACCGCCCCCCACCACGGCCACCAGCCACCTGCCATCAGCCACCGGCCACCCGCCATCGGGCACCTGCCACCGGCCTCCGGCCACCCAGCATCAGCCACTGGCCACCGGCCACCCACCACCAGCCACCCGCCATCGGCCACCGCCCCCCGCCACGGCCACCGGCCACCCGCCATCGGCCACCGGCCACTGGCCACCTGCCACCGGCCACCCGCCACTGGCCACCAGCCACCTGCCACTGGCCACCTGCCACCCACCACCGGCCACCCGCCATCGGCCACCGCCCCCCGCCATGGCCACCGGCCACCCGCCATCAGGCACCGGCCACCGGCCACCAGCCACCCACCACTGGCCACCGGGCTCAGGGACGATGGCGGGGAGAGGGACGAGGACAGGCCGGGGGTGTCCCCGGGCAGGGGGCCACCCCAGGCCTGTCCCCCCCCCCCCCTTGGTCCCCCCCCCCCGGGAGGTGCCACCACGGGCCTGCGGGACCCCTCGGGGCCCCCACTGAAACCGGTCGCCAGCGCTCGCCGCGTCCCCGGGGCAGGGCGGGGACACCGGGGGGACACGGGGGCCCTGGGGGGCCGGGGACAGGGGACACCGGGGGACACCCCCCCCCCCCGGGGCCACCCGCCGCAGCGCTCCCCTCCCGCCGCCAGGGGGCAGAGCGCACACACCCCCCCACCCCCGCCGCCCGCCCCGCGCATGCGCCGCCCGCCGGCAGCGCCCCGCCCCGCCATGCCGGGTGAGGGCACTTCCGGGTGGCGGCCGCCAGCGCCACGTGACGCGGCGCTGGCGCGGGCCGCCCGTCATGTGACCGGCGGCGGCGGCGGCGGGCAGGAGGTGGGGGGGGCTGGGGGGTCCCCGTGGGCCGGGGGGGGGGGGTCACTGTGGGGGGCTGAGGGTCCCCGTGAGGCTGAGGGTCCGTGGGGGTCCCTGATGTCACTGTGGGGGGTTGGGGGTCCCCGTGGGCGTGGGGGGGGGCTGGGGGTGTCCGTGGGGCTGGGGGAGGGTCCCCCTGGGCGGGGGGGGGGGGGCTGGGGGTCCCGTGAGGCTGGGGAGGGTGTCCGGGGGGGGGGGGGTGAGGGGGTGTCCGGGGGGCCCGGGGGGGGTCCCTGGGGTCACTGTGGGGGGCTGGGGATCCCCGTGGGGCTGGGGGGGAGGGGTGCCCGTGGGCGTGGGTTGGGGGGGCCTAGGGGGGTCTGAGCACGGAGGCGGGGGGGGGGGGGGGGGGCAGGTGCTCCGCAGGACCCCGGGGCCAAACCCGGAGCGCCCCCCCGGGTTGGGACCGCTGGGGGGGGTGCTGCCCCCCTGACCCCCCCCGGGCCCCCCCCAGGCCATGGCCGCCCCCCGCCCCCCCAGGGTGGTGCCGGGCGAAGCCTCCGAGAGCGACTCGGAGCCGGAGCTGCCGGGGGGGGCGGCCGGGGGGCCCCCGGGGCCGGGCTGAAGGTGCCGGGCGAAGCCTCCGAGACCGAAGAGGAGGAGGAGGAGGAGGAAGAGAGGCCGAAGACCCCCCCGGTGCTGGCGGAGGAGCCGGCGGCGGTTTGGGGGGGCGGCCGGGGGGTCCCCTCGCTGCTGCAGCAGCGGCTGCAGGAGGGGACGGGGCGGCTGCGGGGGGCGGTGGGCAGCGCCCTGCGGCAGAGCTACGGCAACGCCGCCCGGCACCTGGGGGGGCTGGGGGGGGCCCTGGGTCGGGCGCAGGCGGCCGCCGCCTCCGCCGCCCACTGCCTGCGCCTGGCTCGCCGCGACCTGCGCGCCGTGGCCGCCACCGTCGACATCGTCACCGCCTGCCGCCTCCT
>JAPZLJ010000039.1:0-51429 GCA_027474245.1 Spheniscus humboldti | reverse complement strand
ACCCCCCCCCCGAGGATTAACCCCCTCCCAGGAGGATTAAACCCACCCCAGAGGGATTTAAACCCACCCCAGAGGTATTAAACCCACCCCAGAGGTATTAAACCTAGCCTGGGGGGGACTAAACCCCCCCCCCCGAAAGATTAAACCCACCCTGGGAGGATTAAAACCTGCTCCTGGGAGCATTAAACCCACCCCAGGGGGGGTTAAACCCAGTCGGGGGGGGGGATTAAACTCCCCTCCAGGAGGATTAAACCCACCTCAGGGGGATTAAACCCACCTCAGGGGGATTAAACCCAGCCCGGGGGGGGACCTAAACCCCCCCCAATAAGGATTAAACTCGCCCTGGGGGCAATAAACCCACCCTGGGAGGATTAAAATCCGCCCCCGGGAGCATATAAACCCACCCCGGGGGGGGGATTAAACCCCTCCGAGAAGATTAAACCCCCCCCCCAGGAGGATTAAAAGCCCCCTGGGAGGATTAAGCACCCCCCCACCGGGGGATTAAATCCCCCCCCTGGGGATTTAAACGCCACCCCCCCCCCCCAGGGGAATTAAAACTGCCCCTGGGAAGATCAAACCCCCTCCCCGGAGGATTAAACCCCCCCCGGGGAAGATTAAACCCCCCCCCCTCCGTGGGAGAATTAAGAAGGATTCAACACCCCCCACCCCCCACCCCCGGCAGGATTTAACCCCCCCCCAGGGGGATCCGAACCCCCCGGGGGGGGGGGGGAGGGGGATTAAAATCCAATTAAACCCCCCCTCCGCCGCAGAGTCAGGATTGCTCCCGCCCCCCCGCCCCCCCCCCCCCCGAACACTGTTTTTTCTACAAAACCCCCCAGTTTTGGCCGCTTTGTATTTCTTCACCACCCCCCCCACACCCGGGGGGGGGGGGGGTTTGCTGCACCCGCTGCGGAAAAAGGGGGGGGGGGGGGGGTGAGCAAAACTCGCCTCCGCGTGGCTCCGCTCTGGGGGGGGGGGGGGGGTTCTCCCCCAAAACCTAAAAATTGGCGTTTTTTTGGGGTGCTGTGCTGGAACTTGGGGGGGGGGGGGGGGTTCGGCCCCCGTTTTTGCAGCCCCCCCCCAGGCCCCCGCCGCCGCGGTCGGCCCGGGGAACCGGGGCGGGGGAGACGGGGCTGGGAAATAAAAAAAGGTGGCGAAAGCCCCGATTCGGCCCCGATTCGTTCGCAGGGGCCCCAAAAAAAGAGGCCGGGGGGGGGGGGGGGGGGGAGGGGGGGGACGACCCAACCCCCAGTTCGCGGCCGCTTTGCAAAGGCCGGTTTGCCACCGGTGCCCAGTTTGGGGGGGGTGGGGGGGGTGTCCCCAGTCCGCAGAGCCCAGTTTGGAACTGGGTTGCAGCCAGTTCCCAGTTCCCAACTGGTTCCCAGTTTGCAACCGGTTCCCAGTCCGCAAAGCCAGTTTGCAACTGGTTTGCAGCCGGTTCCCAGTTCCCAACTGGTTCCCAGTTTGCCGTGCCCCGTTCCCAGTTCCCAACTGGTTCCCCACTGGTTCCCAGTCCGTGAAGCCCAGTTTGCAACTGGTTCCCAGTTTGCAGCACCCCGTTCCCAGCTGGTTCCCAGTTTGCAACCGGTTCCCGGTCCGCAAAGCCCAGTTTGCAACTGGTTTGCAGCCGGTTCCCAGTTTGCAGTTCCCAGTTCCCAACTGGTTCCCAGTTTGCCGTGCCCATTCCCAGTTCCCAACTGGTTCCCAGTCCGTGAAGCCCAGTCTGCAACTGGTTCCCAGTTTGCAGCACCCCGTTCCCAGTTCCCAACTGGTTCCCAGTTTGCCGTGCCCCGTTCCCAGTTCCCAACTGGTTCCCAGTTTGCAGCACCCCGTTCCCAGCTGGTTCCCAGTTTGCAGCCGGTTCCCAGTTTGCAGCACCCAGTTCCCAACTGGTTCCCAACTGGTTCCCAGTTTGCCGTGCCCAGTTCCCAGTTTGCAACCGGTTCCCGGTCCGCAAAGCCCAGTTTGCAACTGGTTTGCAGCCGGTTCCCAGTTTGCAGTTCCCAGTTCCCAACTGGTTCCCAGTTTGCAGCACCCCCGTTCCCAGTTTGCAGCCGGTTCCCAGTTTGCCGTGGCCAAAGCCCAGTTCACCCCCCCCCTCCCTCCCGCCCCGCCCCCCCCCCCCCCCGAAAAAAACCTCCGCGGCGACTCCAGAATTATTATTATTATTATTATTTCATCTTTTTTCGGTTTTTTTTCCTTTTTTTTTTCCTTTTCCTCTGGAAATTCAGCAGTAAAAGGGCCCGGCCGGCCCCCCCCGAGCGCTCAACAGCCGGGGGGGGGGGGGGGGGGGGGGGGATGATATTTGGGGGGGGGTGTTCATGCACTAATCGCATCGGCCCTGGCAACCCCCCCCCCCCAAATCCTTAAAAAACGGTCCCAAAAAGCGGGGGGGGGGGGGGGGGGGGGGGGGGGGAAGGCGCCGGGTGCTGCGGGGCGGGGGGGGTGGGGGTGTCAGGCCCTAAAAACCAAAGCGGCGCCTCCCGCCGCCGGGGAACCCCCCCCCCCCCCCCACAACCCCCCCCCCCCCCCCAAATCCCCCCAAAAGACCCGAAAAGGCAAATTTTTTTTTTAATTATTTTTCCTTTTTTTTTTTTTTTTTTTCCTTTTTCCCGGCGGAATCGCTTAAAAATGGGGGGGGGGGGGGGGGGGGGCGGGGTTCGTTTTGTTGGGGAGGGGGGGGGGGGGGGGAGAGAGAAAGAAAACCTCCAAATCGCCTTTTTTTTTAATTATTTCAACAATAACTTAACGCCCTGCTTTAAAAACTACCGGTTTGCCCCAGACGTTCCCATCGTTACCCCCCCCCCCCCCCCCCCAAACACACCAAAAAAAAAGGGGGGGGGTGGGGGGGGTTTCCAACCTAACGGCGAAACCGAAATCCCCGGGGAAAGGGGTGCCCCCCCCCCCCCCAAAACCCCCACCCCCCCCCCCCCGAACTAAAAAAATCCCCAAAATCCGGAGTTCCGTCCCAAAACCGCGCCGGGAGGCGGCAGGCGAGGAGGAGGAGGAGGAGGAGGAGGAGGAGGAGGAGGAGGAGGAAGGAGGAGGAGGAGGAGGAGGAGGAAGAGGAGGCGGCAGCAGGGAAAATGGTTTAAAATGTAGTGTTTCGCCCCATTTTTTTTTGGGGGGGGGGGGAGCAGCGATGCGTCCGGCTTCCGCTTCGAGTTTTGCCTTTTTTGGGGGGGGGGGGTGGGGTGTCCCCCCACCCCCAGCCCTTCGCCAGCACCGAAAACGGCAAAAAAAAACCCCAAAATCCCCCCCCGGGCCGTGCCCAAAGGCACCAAAATCGCCTTTTTTTAACGGCAAACCCCCCCCCCCCCCCCAAGGCCGAGCCCTCCCCAGGCGAGAACTTGGGGGGGGGGGGGGGTGTTGGTTTTGGGGTTGGTTTTTTCATTTTTTTCTACTTTTCTGAGGGTTTGTTGTTGTTGGTTTTATTATTTTCCCTCTTTTCGGGGTGTTTTGGGTTATTTTTGGTCGGTTTTATTACCGTAACACCCCCCCCCCCCCCCCCCCCCCCCGGCCGCTATTTACCCCCCAACGCTTTTTAAAGCACGAGGCTGGAGAAATTTGGGGGGGGGGGGGGGGGAGCCCTTTTTGGGGGTTTCTGTGGGCCGGAGGAGCCCCGCCCTGGGGGTGGGGGTGGGGGGCAGGTGGTTTTGGGGGGGTTTGGGCTGGTTTTCGTCACCGGGGGAGGGGGGGGTGGGGTGGGGGTGGGGGTTTTGGGGGGCATCTTAAAGTGCGAAGAGACCCAGGAGGGGCGGCGGGAGCCTTCCCCGTGCTCTCCCAGCGGTACCATGAAAATCCAGTTTAAAACCACCCCGGTACTGGGAGGGGGGAGGGGAGGGGGGGGGGGGGGGAGGGGAGGCTGATGGTGTGGAGGGGGCACCCCCCCCCCCCCCGCCCCCGCCGCCGTCCCCGGGCGTCCTCGCCGCAGCCAAATCCCGGTTTATCCTTCCCCGAACAACGGAAACCCGCTCGGCCCAAATCCCCCCCAAATCGGCACCGGCTTTTCCGGAGGGAAAAAAAAAAAACAACGAAAAAAAAACCCCAACCCCCACCCCCAAATCCAGCCGAAAACGGGGTGCGGGGGAAAGGGGGGGGGGGGGGGGGGGGGGGGGCGCAGCGGGGCCCGACCCCTCCCCTCCGGTAAGTGCTTAATGCCAAAATCCCTGGAGAGGGGCGGAAATGGGGAGGGGGGTTCCCGGCCGAAAGGCAACGCTGAGGCACCCGCGAAGGCTTTTTTGGGGGGGGTGGGGGTGGGGGGGGTGGAAACGGGGCTGTGGGGGGTGGGGGGGGGGGTGGGGGTCCTGGGGTTCGTCGGACGACTCCCGGGCTGCGTCGGGCGGTGTTGGATGAGCCTCGGGTCATCTCGGATGAGTCTAGGGCTGCGTCGGGGCGGCGTCGGACCAGTCTCGGGACGCGTCGGGTTGAGGCTCGGGCCGTTGTCGGGCGAGCGCCGGGCCGAGCCGGACCACGGCGGGCGAGCCCCGGGCTGAGCCGGGCTGCGTCGGATGAGCCCCGGGCCGTGCTGGACCACGTCGGATGAACCCTGGGCTAAGCTGGACCACGTTGGATGAGCCTCAGGCCGTGCTGGACCACGTTGGATGAGCTTTGGGCCACATCAGACAAGCCTTGGGCTAAGCTGGACCACGTTGGATGAGCCCCGAGCCATGTTGGACCACGTTGGATGAGCTTTGGGCCACAATCAGATGAGCCTCGGGCCGTGCTGGACCACGCTGGATGAGCCTCGGGGCTAAGCTGGACCACGTTGGATGAGCCTCGAGCCGTGTTGGACCACGTCAAATGAGCCTCAGGCCATGCTGGACCACATTGGATGAGCTTTGGGCCACATCAGACAAGCCTTGCGCTAAGCTGGACCACGTTGGATGAGCCTCGAGCCGTGTTGGACCACGTTGGATGAGCTTTGGGCCACATCAGATGAGCCTTGGGCTAAGCTGGACCATGTTGGATGAACCCTGGGCTAAGCTGGACCACGTTGGATGAGCCTCAGGCCGTGCTGGGACCATGTTGGATGAACCCTGGGCTAAGGTGGACCACGTCAGATGAGCCTCTGGGCCGTGCTGGACCACGTTGGATGAGCCTCGAGCCGTGTTGGACCACGTTGGATGAGCTTTGGGCCACATCAGATGAGCCTCGGGCCGTGCTGGACCACGTTTGGATGAGCCTTGGGCTAAGCTGGACCACGTTGGATGAACCCTGGGCTAAGGTGGACCACGTCAGATGAGCCTTGGGCCGTGCTGGACCACGTTGGATGAGCCTCGAGCCGTGTTGGACCACGTCAAATGAGCCTCAGGCCATGCTGGACCACATTGGATGAGCTTTGGGCCACATCAGACAAGCCTTGGGCTAAGCTGGACCACGTTGGATGAACCCTGGGCTAAGGTGGACCGTGTCAGATGAGCCTCGGGCTGCATCGAACAAGCCTGGGGCCGTGCCGGACCACACCGGATGAGCCTCAGGCTGCACCGCAGAGCGTCGGATGAACCCTGGGCCATGCCGGACCGTGCTGGGCGAGCTGGGGGCCCTTGTTGCCGGACGAGCCTCGGGGCCACGTCGGATGAGCTTCGGACAGCGCCGGGTGAGCCGCCGGCCACGTCCCGTGGGATTGCGAGGGGGGGGGGGGTTTTGGCGGCGCCGGGGCCGAGCCGAAAAGTCCAGGGGCAGCCGGAGAAGCGTCCGGTCTGCCGAGCGCCCCGGCACACGGGTCCACCGGCTCAGCCCCCACCATCCCACCGGCGCCGGATCCACCCCTCAACCCCCTGCCCAAACCGAAAAGGGGGGGGGGGGGGGGGGGGGAGGGGGAAATCCTCCCGGGGTCCCAAGTCCGGCCGCCCCGGCGCGCTCCCGCCGTGCCCAAGTCTGCGCCGGGGCGGGAGAGGGCGAGCCCAAGCCCTGCGCTCGCTTCCCCGTCTCCGCCGGGCGCCCCAGACCAGACCGAGATTCTTGTGGGTTTTTTGTTGGTTGGGGGTTTTTTGTTGTTGGTTTTTTTTTTTTCCGGTTGGTTTTTGTTGGTTTGATTTTGTTTGTTTGTTTGTTTGTTTTTTTCCGGCGCCAGCTCACAGCGTGTGCTGCTCCGCGTGGAGCTGGGCCGGGAGGAGCGGCTGGACGGGCGACTGCGGCGACGGCGGCGGGGTCCGGGGAGGCGAGGGTTGAGCCGTGGCCGGCGTGGCGGGGAGGAAAGGGGCGCCGGGGGGGGCGGCGGATGGAGAACCGGGAGCGGCGCTGGGGGGTTCGAGGATGGGCCGGTTGTAGAAAAAGAAGGGGCACTGCTGGATGAAGAGTTCGATGATTGTCTGGTAGGTGCGGGTGGCCGTCAGGGCGTCCATCGTGCTGAAGTCGGGTCTCATCAGGGTGGGCCAGAAGCAGATGGAGAGGTTCTCGCTGGTCATCAGGTTCACCTGGTGGTTGTGGCTGACCCTGCGGCGGGAGAGAAGGGGGACGAGACGCCGCTGGCGAGACGCCGGCAGGGATCCCGATTGCCTCGACACCATCCGGCGCTCGGGGGGGAGGTTGGGGTGCCCCGGAGCCCTCCCCGCGGCCCGGGAACCCCGATACGTACTTGTTCAAGTGCCCGATGACGTATCTGAAGACCTCGTAGTTCTCCTTGGGAAACTTCCTCAGCACTTCCTTCAGCGCGTGGAGTTTCTGCTCCCGGTCATTGATTTCTGCCGGGAGGGAAAACGGAGTCGGGGGAGCTGCCCGCGGCAGAGAAAGGCTCGCCGGGCATCGCAGCCGGTCGTGGCAGCGTCCCGCTGCGGGATCCCTCCTCTTTTGTGTGTTGCGTGTGGGGCGGGATTTTTGGGGCCGCCGGCTCGAGCGGATCAGCGGTCTTCCCGAAAATAAACCCGGCAAAAACCCGCGCTGCTCACGGGCGCGGGCCGGCACGCGAGCGGCGATGCCGGGGGCAGAGCACCTCCGGCCAGAAACAGGCTCGGAGGGGGCGAATTAATAAGGAGACGTGCCCGCGATTTGGGCTTCGGTGGTATGAATTAACGAGACGTGCCTGCAAACGAGCTGGTACGATGGGAGTTAATAAGGAGACGGGCCGGGCCGGGCCGGGCCGGGAGGAGAATCGGAACGTTCCCCCCTCCCCGGGCGTACTCACTGTGGGCTTCCACCAGCTCAGCCTGCATGGTGTAGGGGACCAGGGGCTCGGGCAGCTCGGAGAAGAAACTCTTCATGGCACCGGCCACGGTGTTGACGGTGAAATCCTTCTCGGCCAGGTCCAGCCCGTGATCTAGAAAAGGGGGGGGGGGGGGGGAGAGGCTCAGGGTTACACCCCCGGGCTCGCGGTTGCAGCCCGAAAGCGCCGAGGGGTGCGGGAAGCCGACGGGGGGGGGGGGAGGGGGGGTTTCACCCCGAAGCGGCTCGGCGGTGCTGCCGGCAGAAAAGCGCCTCCAGCCGCGGACCCGAATCTCCGTTTCACGGAGGAGCCGAACCCCGACGCCCAGCGGCACGAGGGGGCGAAGGAGGGGCACGAAAACGGGTAAAACACCCAGAAAAAACGCAGGGACCGGAGAGCCCTGGTGCCCGGCGTCGCTCCTTGGGACGGCACGGGGCAGCGCGGCCGCGGCGGGCTCGTCCGGGTTATAAAAACAACGGGGCTTAAGCGCGTCCAAAGGCGTTTTCATCCTAAAAACGCTTGGGCGGCGGAGGGGCCGCGGGCGCGGCAGAGGGGCCGCGGGGCATCCCTCGAGTTTTGGGGTGGGAAAGGAGGGATCTCGGGCGCAGAGGTTACCCTGGTCGAACTGCCGCTGCAGGCTCTCCATCTCCGACTTGTTCCCGCTCACGCGATAGATGCCTTCGGAGCTCAGCCCTGGCGAGGAAAAAGAGCAGACGTCAGCGCAAGGCGGGGGGGGGGGGGGGGCACTTTAGGGACACCCCACTCCCCCCCCACCCCCCTTGTTTATAGGCATTAAAATCCATACGGCTCATTTGCTCCCCGAAGCCTGGAAGCGATGATATCCCCCCCCCCCCGCCCCCGCCCCGGCAAAATCCCGCTCCGCCAGGAAATCCTCGTTTCAACCCAGCCCGCGGCCCCGTCCCGGCGGGGGGGGGGAGCTCCCCTATTCGCTGTTTTTAACCTTCGAAACCCAGCGCCCCGCAGAGATTTTCTTTCTTCTTCTTCTTCTTCTTTTCTTTTTTTTTAATTCCAAAATTAGGAGTTACAACAAGTTAACGTCAGTCGAACCAACCCTCCCGGAGCTCCGCCCGGAATTTCTCACCCCTCCTTTATCTTTTTAAACACCCCCCCCCCCCTTTTTTTTTTTTTTAACACGGCTCCTCCAACCCTCGACCTCGATTTTAGGTGATTTAGCCCCAGGGTAGCGTTCAGCTCCCGACTGCAAGCGTTAACGATTAATTCCAACGACAGCACGCTGCGAAGACGCCGACGTCTCTTCCGCGGCAAGGCGTCTGCGCCCAAATAACGTTCTTTTTTCGGTGCGCGGAGGCGGAAAAAGAAACGAAACCCGGTCTCCCCGACGAGAAAACACTGCCCGGATTTTCCGGATGGGAGACCAGGGGGGCGAGGCAGCACCGGCTGGTTTTTTTTCCCTCGGAAGCGGCAAGCGGTGTCGGCTCACGCTTTGCCATCGGCCAAAAAAAACCCAAAACCCAACCCCAACGCCGGAGAAAGGGGAAGCGCCCGCTGCCCGATCTCCCCGTTACAGCAAGAGCCCGACGGGGGCCGGGGGGGGGGGGGGGCAAAGCCGTCGGACGCAAAAGCCTGGAGTTTATTTCGGTGTTAATTAGGGCGGCCGAAGGCCGGAGGCTGAGAACTTGGCGCCGTATCCATCAACATCAACCGCTCGGAGGGAAAGGTGCAAGGCGGCCCCCCCCAAAAAAACCCACTCCCGCCTGAAGGCAGCCGGAATTCGCCCGAATTATTTCGGCCCTCCGCCTCTGAGGCCGGGGACGGGAACGGCAAACGTCCGAGGCCGGCGTTTCTCCGGGCACGCTCCTTTTGCCAGGTAATAAAAAAAGGAGCCGGGGAAGAGTTTTACGCCTTCCCAGAAAAACCACAACGACCCGCGCTTGCGATGCAGAAACCTTCCCCCCCCGCCCCCCCGCCGCCCCCCGCCGCCCCCCCCCCACGTTGCTGTCGCGTGAAGAGACCTTCCCCCGGCGCACAAAGCTCCGCAGCCGGTCGCTCTTACCTGTCGCTTCGATGTACTCGATGCACCGCTCAATAAAGATGGGGATGGGTTTCTCTGGAGTCACGACGTTGGTCAACGGCACCCCAAAATAGTTGTTTTCCCACGTCGTCTTCGTGATGGACGGCCGAGGTTTGGGCTTTGGTTTCTGGGGGAGAGAGGGGAGCGGCGTTGAGGCAAAGACCCCAAATACGCCCGTTTATTTAGACGCTTAAAATCCGCGAGTCGACCCGTTACCGCCGAGATAGGAAGGATGCGGAGGCGGCTCTTAAAAAAAATAATAATAATCTTTGCGGGGCGAAGGATCTCGGCAGCCAAAATCCAGTTATTTTGGCAGGAGCGGCACAAGCCGAGCCGACGGGGGAAAGCCCCGGCCCCGACAAACCCCCCGCCGCTCCTCGGCCGACCGAACCGTGCCGAGCGTAGCCGCGGATAAAGCCTAAACCACGGCGACCCGTCCGCCGGGCTCAATTCCCAGCTGGGCCAGATCCAACGGGAGCCGGCGAGGGGCGGGGGAAAAACCCTCCCGGAGATGCTCCCGCATCCGCAGCGTCCTCACCGACAGCCGCGGGACCTGGATAACGTGCCGATTCCAGCGGACTGCTATTTATTCAAGGAATTTATTGTCTATCCCGAAGCATTATTATTTATCCCAATGGATTATTATTTATCCCACTGCGTTATTTACCCCAACGCGTCGTTATTCACCCCAACGCACGTTACATTATATATTATTATTATATTACGAACGAGACACTTATTCAAGGTGGCTGCTATTATTATTGACTCAAGTGAATTATCATCCTCACGAATAACGTATTTATTCAAGAGAGGGGCGGAGACGGCGGTTACGGACAGGGCAAACCACCTCTCCCAACGCTCCCTTCCCCGCTACGGGACGTTAAACCCGACCGAAGGCTCTCGCAAAAGGCGCCGCCGGATTTCATCCCCGTCGTCGTCGCTCGCCAACGTCTGAGATGGAGCCTCCTGGATGTCACGGCTTCGGCGAAAAATAAACGGCGGCGCCGTTTTCATCGAAATAGGCATTTTTGCCAGTCTTCAGCTGAAAAAAAAAAACCCAAACCAACCCCAAACCTCTCCGGGTGCGGAAGGGAACGACCAGAAAAACGGGAGAAGCCAACGGGACTTCACCAAGGGGAACTTCACCCAACTTGGCGAACTTCTAGGCCGAAGCGGCTGGCCGGGTAGACGAGGGGAGGGCGGCGGACAGCGTCTGCCTGGGCTTCGGTAGGACCTTTGATACCACCTCCATCCGATTCTCCTGGAGAAGCCGTTGACGAGCGGAGGGCGAGGCGGGTTGAAGACTGGCTGAACGGCCAGGCCCAAGGGGCGGCGGCCATCAGGGGAGCGAAGTCTAGTCGGAGGCCGGCGGCCGGCGGCGAACCCCAGGGGTCAATCCCGGGTCCGGTTCGGGCCAAAATCTTCATTAATGAGCTGGACGATGGGGCAGATGTAACCCCCCGGCAAGTTGGCAGGTGACACCAAAGCGGGAAGAGCGGCCGATGCCCCAGAAGGTCGTGCTGGAGTCCAGAGGGACCTCAACAGGCCGGAGAAATGGGCTTGAGGGGAACCTCGTTGAAGTTCAAAAAGGAGAAGCGTAAAGTCCTGCCCCTGGGGAGGGACAACCCCAGGCACCCCAGTCTACGCTGGGGGGGGGAGGGGGTGTGTGTGTCACCCGGCCGGAAAGCAGCTCGGCAGAGAAGGACCTGGGGGTCTTGGTGGACACCAAGCTGACCACGAGGCAGCAAGGTGCCGCAAAGGCGGCCAACGGCGTCCTGGGCTGCATTAGACATCCCGGGAAGGGTTCAAGGTCAGGTTGGACGGGGCTCGGAGCAACGCGATCCGGTGGGAGATGTCCCTGCCCACGGCAGGGGGGGTTGGACTGGGCGGTCTTCGAAGGTCCCTTCAACCCAAACCCTTCTGTGATTCTATGACTCTGTGGATGAGCAACCTGATCTAGCGGAAGATGTCCCCACCCACGGATCTCTGAAGGTCCCTTCCAACCCAACCCATTCCATGATTCTCTCATCAGGATCTTGCTACTAAACTTCAAGGAACGAGCGAATACAACTCCGCAACGTGTCACCAAAGCAAAGGTGGAAACCCAAACGCTCCTCCGGCCCCCGGGCAAGGTGGTACCGGCAACCGCACGCCATTCCCGCTGGCAAAATGAAGGTGACTCAAAAATAAATCCCCAAAATTAAAGGGGCGCAATGAAAATGCCGAGCGTCGCTATTGGCAGGAGCATCTGCTGCCGGGCCACGGCCCTCGGCTTCCCCTTGGAAAAGGGGACGTGCTACAACACAGCACGGGAGCGAAACCCGAAAACGCTGGCTGGAAACCCCAAAAAGCCAGTTATAAACCCAAACCCGCTGGCGGGAAACCTGGTGCCGTCAGCGAAGCCCCTTCCCCTTGCAGAAGAGCGCAGCCCGCGCTCCTCTCGGCGCGTCCCACGCCACGGGAGCGAGCGTATCCGTCGCCGTAAGGGAAGTTTCTGCCTATGCGGATGTTTTGGGGAGACTCAAAACACCTTTTTTTTGGGGGGGGGAGCCTCAAAACACCTTTTTGGGATGAAAGCAACCGGCTCTCCCTGATCTTTGAGCACCCCTCACGAGCGGGAGCATCCGGAGGGAGCTTTCCTTAACGCAGCGAACGGAAAAACGATGCTTCGGCCGTTGGCCGTAGAAGGGAAAAGCGAGGAAGGTCTCGGTACGACAGGGGAGGGACCGGGATCGTTCCCGGCGGCCGAGGGCGTCGCTCCAGCCTCGTCCTCCCCGCCGAGGAGAGGAGGACTGCGGTTTGCTCCTTCCTGCTTGGCAGAGCGCGGCAGGCGGCTCTCTCTTTGTTTCCAGGGGAAATTAATAACGCCTCTTAATTACCGTGATGGGTTTTGCAGCGGCTCCGAGCAGGACGTCCGGCGGCTGCCGCTGTTCCCTCTGCCGGGCCTGGGGGGGGGGGGCAGCGCAGCCCCCGCTGCCCTTCCTCCTCCTGCCTCCCCTCTTCCTCGCACGCGTACGTACCCGCCCCCGTCGTAACGTATGTGTGGATGTAGCGCCCGTATAGACGTGTATATAACAACGCGGGCGCGTGCACATACGTGTGCGCGCATATCGTGCGTGTGTGTATACAGTGTCTGTATGCGTACGTACATGCCTATGTATATAGCATGTGTGTATATGTATATATATAACGTCTGTGTGTGCACGTATATAACACTTATGTATAAAATACGTATGTGTATATACGCGTCTGTGTATATAATACGCGTCTGTGTATATAATACGCATGTACATGCACACATATGTATAAATATAAGCGTGTCTATATGTCTGCATGCATGTACATGCATGTAATGTGTGAGCATGCACATGTGTGTGTATATAATGAGGCGTGTATATAATGAGGTGTCTATATAATGAGGCGTGTATACAATGAGGCGTCTATGAGGTGTGTGCACGCACACATACATGCGTGTATTTAAGCGTGTGTAAGTGTATGCATGTATATAACGTGTGTGTACATAAATGCGTGTGCATGAACTGTGTATGTACGTGTACAAGCGCGTGCTCATTGTCTGCGTGCGTATGATGTGCACGCGTACATACAATGTGCACGTCTACGTGTATATATAGTGTGCGCATGGGTGCATGCGTAACGTATGTGACATCTGTATGATGTCTGGATGTATACTTAACATACGTAACGCGTGTGGACATTTAACGTGCGCGTGTGTCTGCGTACGTGACGTGCGAGTGCCCGTGTATATGCCGCGTGTACGATATATCTCTCTGTATATAATGTTTGTGTCCGTGTACGTATATAACGTGTGTGTCGTATGTTTCTGCGTGTTGGGCGTATACACGTGTGCGTCTGCGCGTCCATCCCGCCGCAGCGCCAGGCGTTTTCGTTCCCGTGGACCACGCAAAGCACGACTTGGCTTCTCCATCCGCATGCACGTGCTGGAGCCGAGGTGTCCGCCACGTCTTGGGGCGGGCAGGACGCCCACCGCCGCCGCATCACGCTCAGGGCCGCGGGGCTTCAACGGCCAACCGTTGGCCTTCAACACGCCAACCGTTGGCCTTCGGCACGCCAACCGTTGGCCTTCGGCACGCCAACCGTTGGCCTTCGGCACGCCAACCGTTGGCCTTCAACACGCCAAACGTTGGCCAAGAAGTCCAAAGACTACTCAACCACGCGGCACCTCGAACCGGCGGGCTCGTCCAAAAGCAGTTTCACCCTCTAAAGAGCAGATCCACCATCGTGCGGAAGGGCGGCAGCGAATCCAGGTGGATTTAAGGCTGGTTTTGTAGAGCCGCGGCAGCACGACGTGTCTAGAGAAGAGCCTTGAGAAGAGCCACCCAAGAGCGGCAACAGACAACAACTTAGACGTCTTCTCAACTTACCAGCGTCTTCTCTGGTCGGACACATCTGGCTTCACCCCATTTCTTTAAACGACTCTATGCCGATAACAGTGACTTCACTACGTTCATCCACGTTAAAGAGAATTTACAAGGCAGATGGAGGCCACGTTTCAAAGCACCCACGTTTCGGTTAATTGTGCCTCAAAACTCACAACTTCTGAGCGCGGAACGAACCTTCTCAGAAGCGCGTCGCGAGGATAAAGTCATCGGAGCCGAACGCTCGCGGTGGAAATGACAGAGGCGATTTTGGTACAGGACTGCGAGCTCGCGCAGTCCACGCCCGCAGCCAGTTAACGCACAATAAAAAAAGAAAATAAAGCGATCCCGCGCTCACCCTACGCCTCAAATCAATCAGTAAATACATGAAAAACACGCCACGAACGCGACGGCAGGGACTCCCGCCCTCGTTCAGCCTTTACGCCTGGCGGTACGTCCCGACCTCTACCCCGCCAATCCCACAGCCGAAGGGCGGAAAGCACCAGCCTACCTTCGTCGTCCTTCTCAGGCTGCGCAGGATGTTCCTCCTCCTCGGATCTTCCCCGTCGGCCGTTTCGTAGGGGATAACGGCGTTATCGCCTTTATACCCTTGGGAAGTCTGGTCTTCCTCTTTCTTTCGAATGGGTCCCAGCTCGTCGTCGCTCCCAACGCTGAAGCTGGTTCGGTAGCTAGCAAACCTGCCCAGCCTCGTGCAGCGCGTCCGATACAGCACGGGCTTGCTAACGACCGATACTTTGCGGCCCCGCTCCAGGGAGCTGGTGTCCATCTCGCTGTCCGAGCCGTTGCCGCTGCCATTCGATTGGGTTTTGTTAATGTTGCGGATGGTGATGATCTTGCCCTGGGTGCTGTCGTGAGGCACGGAGTAGATGTTCTCCTCTTCGTTTCTGGGTTTGACCACGGCGTCCATCGGCTCGGCGTAATCGGAAGGATCGAAGCAGTCAGCGGGCAACCAGCTACTAGAAGACACGGACTTCCTCTGCCCGTCCCGATGCCCCTGCTCCAAATACGACAGGTCCCCCTTTGTAATGTCAAAATGGACGGGGGGCTTTGGTTTCACCGGAGGAGGTACTTTGTTGTTCAGCTTGCTTTCAAAAGTGTTCATGACGGAAATGAAAGACAAGCCATCGTTCCCCTCCAGCTCCATGGAAAGCTTCGAGTGGTCTTTGGGCAGGGCGGGCATGGACGTGTCCTCTCTGAAGGGGCTGTAGGTGGGGGGCTCGACGTCCTCCTCCGAGTCCTGCAGGTTGGAGTTGCAGAGAGGGGAGCCCGCTCGAGGCGAGTTGAACACCTCCTCCGTCGTGCTGCAGGCTTCGGCCACGTTGTCGTACATGTGGGTGGCTTCGATGATGGTTTTTTTCTCCACCACGTCTTTAAAAAACGAGTGGAAAATCTCCAGCTTATGCTGGGGCTGGCTACAAGGTATTGTGGTGAACTTGCCGTCGATCTCCTGGGCGATCTCCTCGCCCTCGGTGAGCTGCTCTCTGCTCAAGTCGTTGTCCAGGATGTCTATGGAGCCGTCCGTGAGCGCCACGACCTGTATGGGGATGATATCCTGCACCTCGCAGAGAAAGGCACGTAGCATGGCCAGGGACGCCTTGCGTTTCGCCGAGTAAAAGACGATGTACCCGTGGACGAGCCGGCTTTTCCTAATGCTAAAGGAGGAATGGTAGGAAAGGAGGGAGAGCTCCACGCGCCTCTTGTGCGGCCCGATGGATAACTCGAGGAGGACGGAGCTGCTGCTGCCGCACTGCGAAGGTCTGTAGGTCTGGGACTGCAGGATGGGTAAAAGGATGTCGTCCGCGTTGAACGGATCCCCGCACATCAAGCACATGACGATCCGAAGGTCGACGTCCGCCAGGTCTTTGATGCTGGAGGTCGAGCTGACGAGGTTTAAGTTGCGTTTCGAGTCCAGCAGCCCCTTCAAAACCTGGCTGATCTGCTTCTCGTTGATGTTACGGCCGTACCCGATGCCAGCGGACGCGGGGTCCAGAAAGACGCACTGCAGCTTGCTCGCGATCTGCTGGCCTTGCTGTATCAAGCTATGTAGCGTCTCGCCACTGGTGTCCCCCCTCTTGTTAACGAGGATGAGCGTCAGAGGAAGGTGAACCAAGTGATTATCCCTCCTGCCGATGGTCGACTCTCTGCTCTTTTCGATGCTTTCCACCACGTAGGACAGCGACTCCTTCGAGTTGTAAAGGCAGAGACAACCGTGAGGCTGGAAGGTGGGCGTCTGGAAAGAGTTAACGGGGAGCCGGACGTTGCCCTCGATCGGCCTCAGGGACAGCTCGTACATCTTACCTTCGATCACGTATTTGTCGTCGTTGGTGCAGAGCGCCCGGATCTCGTTGGCCAGCTCGCGCGCCAAACCGTCCTTGCCAAGGATCACCAGATTGATCCTGTCGATGTTGGAGTCCGAAAGCAAGTTCTTCTGGTTGCGTTCGGAGGGCCTGATGAAGCGGGAGCTGATCAGGTGCTCGATTTTAGAGTCTATGCAAACCGGGCAGCTCGGACACGTTTCCTTCGTCGGGTGGTACACGAAGTGGATGTGCTTCAAAATCAGGGCGTCGCGCTCAGCCTGCAGCTTCTGCAGAGCTTTGAACCTTTGCTCTTCACCCAAGACATCCTGAATGACGCCCATTTTCTCCTTGCTGGGTTTAGCGTCGAGCTCCAGTTCGTAAAACAGCTCCGAGTACTCCAAGAGCAGCTCCTGAAACTCCTCCTTGGCCTTTTCTATGATCTGTTTTTGGTGCTTGCTGTAGATATCCATATAAATCGACTCCTCCAGCCACATGTAAAAATCCTCGTTCATAATGAAACTGCGCGCTTCCTCCCAGGGCTTCCCGGGCGTGATGAAAGGGGAAGTCTCCAGGTTTTCTTTGAAAGCTCTTCTCATTTCTGCCCTTTTCCTCTCGTTCCTCAGCTTTTCTAAATGAGCTTCGTAGAGCTGCTTGGCGGGCTGGGTCTCCATCAGGTCGAAGGGAATACGCTCGTTCTCCATGTTGTCGATGTGGCTCGTGGCGTCCCAGGGCGTCTCTTCCAGGACAATAAACCATTTCAGAAAGTCCGGCTTCGTCTCCAAGAGCTTCTCCACTTTTACGCAGCTCAGGTGATCTATTTCGTCCAGGTCCGGGATGAGGGCTTCGAACGCTTGAGGAAGCATGGCGAGATACATCTTCCGCCGACGCTCTATGTGCTCCTGCTTGAGGCGGTGGACGTGCTGCAGAAACAGCTTTTTGGCTTTCTGCGTTCCTTCCAGGTAGACGTAATCCTGATACTCCGGAGAGGACTGCATCTTGCGGCTGACGTTCGACCACGTCTCGTTGTGGTTTTTGACGATGCGGCTGACCAGCCACTCGTACTTGTCTTTAGCAGCAGCTATCTGTTGACTTTGCTGTTTCAGAGCTTCGAAGTAGGGGATGATTTTAGTCTTTCCCCGGCTTTTATCAATCAGCTGCACTAAGGTGCTGAAAGCCAAGTCAATGTTCACATTGGATCTGGCCGACGTCTCCACGACCTGGAGGTTCTTTTTGCTTAAGGCAAAAGTATGTGCATCCCTAATGTACCGCTCCACGCCTTCGTCACACTTCGTCAGGACCACCACGATGGGCTTTTTTGTTTTTGCGAGTTGATTGTAAAGGTTTGAAACGAATTTGAGCTGATCATCAAAGTTCCTGTTCATACCCCTGCTAACATCAACGCAGAGGAGAAAGCCATCCACCAGCAGCTTTCCATCCGGCATCTGTTTTTGTTCAAAGTCCTGTTCCAGCCCAAGCTGATCAGTGCAAAAGTACATGAGCTTTTCAGCCGACGCCAGTTTGGTCGCAGCAGCCCTCTTGATATAGGGCTGCAGGGCCGTGCTGCGGTGAGGCTGAAAGGTCTGGTCGTCGATAAACTCCGTCTGCTCCACAACATGCATTTTACATTCGACGCAGTCCTCCAGGGAACGCACAACTTCCCCCCAGTAGAGGAAATGGTCATTATTGACCACCCTTCCCCCAAAGTCACTGGTGCTGAGAACCGAAGTGTGGTCCAAGTGAAACTCATCCGCGCTGGGCCGTACAAAGCGGTTGCAAAGGCAGGATTTCCCAATGCCGCACTGCCCCTTCTCCTTCTCCGTCCCGGACAATCCCACCACGCTAATGTTATAGGTGGGAATGCGAACATCTTGCTTTCTTGCCATCATCATCGTCCACACATCCTGTCCCAGGCAACCGTTTCCGAGAGGATTAGTGTTTCCGGCACCCGCTGCGACTTGGGAGCTCGGTGGAAGGCGGGGTGACAGTTCTCAAGCCAGGCAGGGCGCCGGGGCGATGAAGTTCGTCGTTCCCATCCTGTACGTACCAGCAGCGCTTCAGTTCTTGCTGGTCCCCGTCGTTGGACGGCCGACGTTTCCCCCTAAGAGAAAGAGAAAACAACCATCAGCGTTTCAGCTCGGGAACCCCAAACAAGACCTAATTCTGCCCGTACCATTTTCATACGCCTCGCACTCGAACGCTAGCGCCAACGCCGGGGAGATACCGGCAGCGGCGAAGACGCGTCAGCCGCAGCATCCGACCGAGCGCTAACCGCAGCGGGCACGGCTTCCCCACCGTCGTCACAAGCGGCTTGTGGGCGCAAACCACAAGCCGACCGTGTCGCGAAGGCAGATCAAGGTCACGGTCTGCCCCCCCAGCCTGGCGGGGAGCAAGAAAAACGGGTCAGCGGCGGAGGGAAGAGACGAGGGGATCCACGGCGGAGCCTGGGGGAGAGGGCTCGCTTCGCGGGCGTTTCCGATTCGACGCTGAATTGAAAGCGAGTAAAACCAAACCGTCCCGACTTTTCTTTGCCTTTTGACTTAAGATCAAGCGTAGCGCTGGCTTAACGCCTGCTTCTACCGGGAGGATTACCTCTTCGCTCCCCGCGGATAGACGGGGTCTAATAGGATCAGAATAGTTTAAAAGAAAAAGGGGAAAAAAAAAAAAAAAAGGCATAGAGATCCAACTAAATCTTGACGAGGTGCCCTACGTGCCCCAAGCATCAGCCGATGCAAGGAAGTCCTGCCGGAGGGAGCAGCGTTCGAGGGAGGGACGATCCTAATTACCGCTCTTGAAACTACGAGGGAGCAGGCTGCCCGGAGAAGCTGCGGACGCCCCCGTCGCGGGAAGCGTTCAAGGTCAGGTTGGACGGGGCTCGGAGCAACCTGATCCGGTGGGAGATCATAGAATAGAATCGGTAAGGCTGGAAAAGACCTCTAAGATCATCAAGTCCAACTGTCAACCCAACACCACCATGCCCACTAAACCACGTCCCTCAGCGCCTCATCTACACGTCTTTTAAATACCTCCAGGGATGGGGACTCCACCACTTCCCTGGGCAGCCTGTTCCAAGGTTTAACCACTCTTTCAGTAAAGAAATTTTTCCTCACGTCCAATCTAAACCTCCCCTGGCGCAACTTGAGGCCGTTTCCTCTCATCCTGTCGCTTGTTACCTGGGAGAAGAGACCGACCCCCCCCTCGCTACAACCTCCTTTCAGGTAGTTGTAGAGAGCGATGAGGTCTCCCCTCAGCCTCCTTTTCTCCAGGCTAAACAACCCCAGTTCCCTCAGCCGCTCCTCATCAGACTTGTTCTCCAGACCCCTCACCAGCCTCGTTGCCCTTCTCTGGACACGCTCCAGCACCTCGACGTCCTTCTTGTAGTGAGGGGCCCAAAATTGAACACAGTATTCGAGGTGCGGCCTCACCAGTGCTGAGTACAGGGGCACGATCACTTCCCTACTCCTGCTGGCCACACCGTTTCTGATACAGGCCAGGATGCCGTTGGCCTTCTTGGCCACCTGGGCACACTGCCGGCTCATGTGCAGCCGGCTGTCGACCAGCACCCCCAGGTCCTTTTCCAACAGGCAGCTTTCCCTGCCCACGGCAGGGGGTTGGACTGGGTGGTCTTCGAAGGTCCCTTCAACCCAAACCCTTCTGTGATTCTATGACTCTGTGGATGAGCAACCTGATCTAGCGGAAGATGTCCCCACCCACGGATCTCTGAAGGTCCCTTCCAACCCAAACCTTTCTACGACTCTATTGACGGGGCCTGGAACGACCTGATCTAGTGGAAGATGCCCCCGGCCATGGATCTTTGAAGGTCCCTTCCAACCCAAACCCTTCTACAACCAGGGCTTTCAGCAACCTGATCTAGCGGAAGACGTCCCTGCCCACAGCAGGAGAGTCGGACTGGATGGTCTTTGAAGGTCCCATCAACCCAAAACCTTCCGTGATTCTCACGGCAGTTGAGACAGCGGAAAAGCTTTCGGCTTACGGCAAAAATCAAAATGAACTCGTGTGCAGATGACACCCCGGGTCGTCGGAACAACCCAAGGAGCGCGGCCTTCCACAACGTCTCCTCCACTTTGATGTCTGGACGGTGCAGTTCTACCAGTTCCCCAGTTGGACTGAATCACACAACAGACAAAGGCTCCCGCGAACCTGCCGCGCTATCGGGCGCTTTGCTTTCAAAAACCTGCCCTCACGTTCATTTGATCTCAAACACCCCCCACCCCCCACATTTCACCCCTCCACGAGGTCACCCACGTCAGCCGAGTCACCAGGTTACGCAAGCCGAAGATCACGGAGAAGAAGGGGTCGTTTGGGCTTAAAGGCAAGGGGATCGGGCATTTTAGGAGTCGGTCTGCGGCTCTTCCGTGGACGCGCTATTTCCCGCGGGAACATCCCTTATCGGCAGCGCGTTTCACTCCTCAAGGTGAGACTCTTGGAGGTAAAAGGGCGTAACAGCCGCAACACCGGTGCAATGTAAACTATGCTGCCAAGCCGCTGTCAAACCTTTAATTACTTCAAATAATTACTCATCGCTCAATTTGAAGGAACGCAGTTACTCCCCGGGAGGCTGGCCGGGCTCGGGGCTGCCTGCACGGCTTCTTCTGCCGCTCCGCCAGGAACTCTGCTCTTCCTCCTGCGTTTTTTTTTCCTCAATCCTCGCCGTTTCTCCCCGTTTTGGAGGACGAGGCCGGGTGGGTGCCAAGCACCCGGACCCTGGCGAGACACCAGCGCGCCCCGGCTTACCCCCGGCGCCGTTTTCATCAGTTTGTCTGACCGGCAGCCGAACCGGCGAGTCGTTGCCGCTCCGCCATCTCCTCTCCAACGCTCCCGTTCTCCGGCCGGAGAGCCCGGCCGACGCGGCAGCTGGAAACACGGCAGGGGCGCCAGGACGGAGGGATTCCCTCCCGGTTGTAAATTTTCTCACCGCTTCCCAGTAGCGGAAAGTCGCCGAAACGGGTCGTTTGGATCTTTGCAAAGACTGATATAAGCTTTTAACCATCTGGGTCCGAAACGCTTAACCTCGTGCAACAGACGGGTTATCCTCGGGTGCGCGGCACGACGAAGCGTCTCCCCGGCTGCGCCCAGCCCTCTCACGGACGTAAAACCACTTTCCCAATTTCCTGTAAAAAAAAATAAAATAAAACCAAACCAAACCACCCCCGGAGCCGCCGATTTCCGAGAGCAAATCTGCGACGAGCAAAGGCAGCAACGTACCAAGCGTCCAACAAGGGCGAGGAAGGGCCAGCGCGGAGGATCCCGCCCCGCTTCCCGCGTTAATCCTTGGTGCAAAGCGGGCGATTTATTACCGGATCGCAGGACGTGGCTGGGCCGGGCAACAGCGTCGTCCGACGGATTTCTGACAAATTTGGTGAAATTCAGTTTTTCTGTTCGCTTCCGCCTGGCGGAGAAGCCGCCTTTTTCTCTTCCAACGGGAAAACTCGTGGTACGCGCGGTTGCAAAAGCGTTTCCACAAAGGGGTTTCGGGAGCAAAAGCAAATCCCAGAGGAGGCAGCTCCTTCGCCTTCGCGCCGTCGCCTTCGCCCAGCTCACGTTCGCCTGCACGAGCGTTTCCTACGCTGGCAAAAAGCAACAGACGGGGACATCCGAGCACATGGCGGGTGGGGTTTCCACGCCAAAATTATAGAAATTAGACGCGGACAATAGTTCCAAAAAAAAAAAAAATTAAAAGAAAAAAAAAAATCACCGCGCATCCTATGCGACTCCTGAGAGTCATTTCCCCCACTTCCTCCCGCGGATCAGTTTCATGCCTTTAAAATTAGGCTTTAATTACCTAAAAAAAAACCCCCAAAAAGAGTGAGGTGCAAGGTTTCGGAAGCACAACGGCGTAAGAGCAGGCTTCGGGGGAGCGCTGGGACGCCTGGCGGGATCGGTCCCGGCCAGCACACGGGAACCTGCCCGTTTCCACCGTGGTTTTCTGCAGGGGCTGGGAGAGATCAGCCCCGGCGTGGGGATAAGTAACCCCCCCCCCAGGTTTCAGACCCAGGAGCTGCAGAAAGCTTCGCGCCCACCCCGCCGAAGGCTTTTGGGTGCACTCCCACTCCGGGCCCGCGCGTCCTCAGCTCCTCGCCTAGCTCAGCCTAACGAAGCGACGTCCTTTCTCCTCCGCTCAGGGCGCGGGAAGGGGCAAACCGGTGTCAGACGGCGTTCGCTTTCGTTTTCTCCCCTAAATCCCTGAGTCAGGAGTTACTCATTTAGGCCACAAAGTCCAGCCTGGCAGGACCAGGAAGAAGAAGGGACCCCCCCCTCTGTGAATCCCCGGCAAAGCGGGAGGAATTTAGCTCTTGTTTCCTCTTAAGAAGCTGGCAGCAGACCCAAAGAGGTGGTTAAAAAAAAAAAATAAAAATTAAATAAATAAAAGAAAAGGTATTTTCCACCCCCAGATACCTGAACCCGGCTATGACCGCGGCCGCCAGCCACGACAGCTCACGCAATCCCGGCTGCCGATAAGCCTGGGCGGCTGCCGGCTCTAAACCCGGCTTTCCACGCCAGTCCTCAACGCTCGCCGCGTGCGTTGTGTCGCAACAGCCCCGGAATTAATAGTTACGTTCAATTAAGCAGCTTCCCAAATGCTATTAAACCGGAGACAAAGCTTTCTTCATGCTCTTTGCGGCGCTCAGCGGGGTCACGAAGGCCCCGGCGGGCGCTGCGGGAGGAGGAACTCCAGTTTGCGACTCGAAAACCGGGTCCGAGGGGACCCGACGGCAGCGCGGACGCCACCGGCCGGTTTTTGGCACGGCTTTTTATTTATTTAAGGGGAACGACCTCCGTGTCGCAGCTCTCCCCAGGTCGATGGGATCCTCTCTTCCTCCTCGACCCGCTGCCACGAGACGCTCGGGGCGCCGAGCGTTCTGCACAGCACCAAGCCGGAGGCTAAAACAACGGCAGAACCGGCGTTCCCGCTGGGAAATCGGACGAAATTAAATCCAGGGGGCGGAGGGTTTAAGGAGACGCAGCTCCGTCCTCGCCTACACCTTCTTTGCGGAGCGGTGACCAGCTGGACCGCAGCAGCAGCTCGCCGTGGGACAAGCCTCTCCGTCCCGCGCGTTCCTGCGCCCAGAACCCCTCCAAACTTTGCATTTTTGAGAAAACCGAGCGTTTAGCGTAAGCATTTTAAACTGACTAAGCTAAGGCTCTAAATTAGAAGCCGGACTACGCAGAGGCAGAGACGAAAAGAAACGGCGGCCCGGCAGCGCCTTGAGGGGACACAGGGCATCTCCAGCGCTTTGTTTTCTGGGTGTATTCGCCAAAAAAAAACCCCAAAACCCATTTAACCATCCCCAGCGGGGTCATTAAACGGGGTCCCCCGGAGGTGCTGCTGCTCCCCAAGCTCTGCGTCTCTCCGGCTGCCGGTTAAACCACCCCAGTGCCACGGACCAGCCTCGGAGGCCAAACCTACGGCGGCTCTGTCCTCCGCAAGCGGCAAACCTGAACTTGCTCGAAGCCCTAAAGAAAACAAACAAATAAATAAAAATCAACCGCGAAGCTTAAAAACGGGAGGACTGGGGTCGGCGTTCGCCTTCTCCGGGGAAGGCAGGCGAACGTGATCCCACCGCGACGCCCGATTCAGGTAGTCCGGAGCCGGCCCCGCTTATCTCAGGCATTTCGGCGAACCCCCCGGCCGCGGCGTCATTGAAGCGCCGCGAAATAATCGGACGGCTTAAAGGGGTGGAAATACCTGGCCGGGAGCCAAGCGGCCCGGGCGCGCTCTCCCCCAGCGGGGTCATTAAATCTCTCCGACTAAAAGGAAAGGGGCGGCGGGGCGGGGGGGGGGAATAAATACGCGGTTAAACAGCATCTCGCAACGGGCGGGCGGAGGTTTTTCCTGCAACGAGGTGGCATCCAGGAGCATCTCGCATCACAGCGAAGGCGAAGCTGAATCCGGGATAACGTTAAGCGAAAATAAATCCACCTTGAGGCTACGACCCCTTTCCAATAAACCACCGTTTTATCCGTCGTAAGATAAATATCCTGGAGGGTTACCCACAGCCAAACGACATCGCAGGGGAAAAGGATCCAAGTGCCATTTCTTCGCATCTAGGTATTCAAAAGCTGCCCCAACGCCACCTTCAACACGGCCTCGGCGCGTGGCGGCGCCGCCGCTGCGTTCGCCAACCCGTAAAAGGCTTTAGAAACAGATCGGTAATCCCGAGACAAAAGGCAAAGGTCAAGCGCTATCGGGATGGGGGAAAGGGATATGAGGTGCTGCGTGAATATTAATCATCTCGGGCCACACGCTCCCCTCCCACAGCTCTCACCGTCAGCGAAACGCCGGGCAAAAGAAACCTCTTATGGGGCTTGTTTTGGGGTTGGGTATTTTTTTTTCCGGCGTGCCGGCAGCGGAGACGGGCCTGTTCGTTCCCCGGCTCTCCGCCGACACGTAGGAAGGAGCGATGGGTGGCAAGGCGCAAGCTCTCCGCGGGGACTCGTCCACCGCCCCGGCGAAAACACGGGAGCCCGCGAAACGGCGAGCTTCTCTCCTAACGAAGGGGGTTTCGCAAACCAGCGGACGTGTCCTGTCCGGCGCGGCTGTAACCCCCTCCCCCCCTTTCCCCGGCCAAACTCCTCCAGCCACGTTCCCGGCAGGAGAAGGGGAGAAACCAGCTTCGAGGCGGGTTGTTAGAAACGTGGCGTTGGGTTGAGTTGTCGGCTCCGCCAACAGCTTCCCAAGGGCTCAGACTGCAGGGTTACACGTGGACGCTTATATATCTATGTACGCGTGTGCGCGTATATATATATATATATAATCATAGAAGGGTTTGGGTTGGAAGGGACCTCCAAAGACCACCCAGTCCAACCCCCCCTGCCGTGGGCAGGGACATCTCCCACCGGATCGGGTTGCTCCGAGCCCCGTCCAACCTGACCTTGAACCCTTCCCGGGATGGGGCGTCGGCAGCTTCCCCGGGCAGCCTGCTCCGGCGTCTCACCACCCTTACCGCAAAGAATTTCTTCCTCGCGTCCAACCTAACCCTCCCCTCCGTCAGTTTAAAGCTCTCGCCCCCTCGTCCCGTCGCTGCGGGCCCTGGCAAAAGTCTCTCTCCGTCTTCTCACAAGCCCCTTTCCCTATCGGAACGGCCGCGGCGAGGGCTCCGTCTCTTCCCCGGGCTGAACAACCCCAACTCCCTCAGCCTCTCTCCACAGCAGAGCCGCTCCAGCCCTCGGACCGTCTCCGTGGCCTCCTCCGGACCCGCCCGAGCGGGTCCACCTCTGCTCTCGAGGGAGAATCCCCTCCCTCCACCTGCTGCCCGCGCTGCTCTGCCCGCGGCCCGGGAGGCGCTGGGCTTTCTGGGCTGTCAGCGCGCGTTGCCGGCTCATTTGTCACCCGCCAGCGTCCCCGAGCCCTCCTCCGCAGGGCTGCTCTCCGTCCCTCCGTCCGTCCATCCGTCCGTCCCCCAGCCTGTGCTGGGACCGGGGATCGCCCCCACCCGGCCGCAGGACCTGGCGCTTGACCTCGCTCAACCTCACGAGGTTCACGTCGGCCAACGTCTCCGGGTCCCTCTGGACGGCAGCTCTTCCCTCGAGGGTACCAACGGCACCCCTCAGCGTGGCGTCATCCGCAATCCCACCGTCTAGGTCGTCGACGAATGTACTGAACAGGACTGGTCCCAGCGTGGACCCCCGGGGGACACCACTCGTTGCCGATCTCCGTTTGGACGTTGAGCCGTTGACCGCAGTCGCCGCGTACGTGCCTGATTTTATATCTCTCTATATTTATGGACCAACCGGAGCCCTTCCCGGTGCGTTGCCACCGACAGCCCCGGAGGCGTTCAACCCAACCAGAGTGAAACCCAACCGGAAACGTCTCCGCAGCAGGGGACGGAGTCCTCCGTCCCATCCAACCCGAGCAGTTGACGGCTCCGCCACCGGCCACCTCACCAAGAAGGTATCAGAACGTTCATCACCCTTCCCCGACGGTGAGCAAACTCGAAACTCATTTTCAAGGAAAATAAACCGGGGCAACGTCCAAATGAGTCAGCAAGGATGAAGCCAAAGGATGTCAAAGTCGTAGAGATCCCTCGGCGAAGGAGCAAAGACCAACCGTTGAGCCTCAGCCCGGCTGGCCAAACGCTGGGACGCACCAACGAAGCCGGCCGCGGCTAGAAGACGACCAGGCTTCGAGCCCAGAGCGAACGCGAGCGTCGCCCTTCCACGACGGCCAGGCCGAAACCCCACGTCGCCATTAAAAAAATAAAATAAAATAAAATAAAATCGCTTTTACGCGCCCGATTCCCAACCGCAACCGCAACAAATCCGGTTTCCTTCAGAAAAACGAGCAGACCTCGCCGCCCCAACCCCTCGCCCGCCCCGATTAAGCCAATTCGCCCCAAAACGAGGGTCGCCGTCGCCCCGCGGCTGTCGGGCGGCCACAGACGCCGTGGGCACGAAGCTCGGCGGGTGCCTACCCTCCCCCCCCCCGCCCCGATTTTCCCGGTTTCACCGGAATTTGGAGGCAGGAAGGGGAGACGCAGCCGCGGGGAGGCTGGACCTCGGCCGTTATCGTATCGGGCATCTTTCCGCAGGGTTTTACAGCCCCGCCGGACGCTCCCCAGCCGAATCGCCCGGCTCCCGAGGGGACCAGCTCCTTTCCCACCGGCGCCAAGAAAACCCACCGTGGTTTGGGGGACGGCAGAAAATTATCCGGCTTAAACCCCGTGCGAAAAAACGGACCTCTACGAGATGCTCACGGTCGGGTCACGCTGCTCGGGAGAGGACAAGCTTCCAAATCGGCATCCCCAAAACCACCCCCGGAACCAGGTAAAGCCCAAACCTCTCCAAAAATCGCCATTTGCTGACACCTCGAGACGGGCGATGCCGCGAGGACCGAGGGAAAAGCCACCGGGGAGACGCCGGGAGAGGACTAAGGCCGGTTGGGCAAGAAGGAAAAAAAAGAAATATAAGGACTTTAAGAAAAAAAAAAAAAGAAGAGAAGAGCGAAGCGGGCGCGGAGAGGAAGGAAGAGCCCCGAGCGCAGACATCGGCCCTCTCCGGGAGATGCTGCTCACGCCCCGCTCCGGCAAAGACGCCGTTTCGGATGCGCCGCTCCCCGAATCCCGTCTTCCGAGCCCGGGACGAGGAGACGCGCCAGAGCCCGAGCAAGGAAAGTCCTTAAAACCGGACGTTTTCGCGCAGCTCAGAACCGCAAGGGAGGTTTTGGTTTGTTTGGTTTTTAAGGGGGCAAAGGAAAAAACGAAGCTCCCCGAGGCTTGGAGGCGAGCGGCGCCGCGCCAAAACACCCGGGAACGTGCACAGCGAAAGAAGGGGGGGGGTGTAAAAAAGAAAAGATTTTAAATTTATTTTCCCAAGCGCCGTCGAAAGCCTGACGGAACGCGGTACGCTAATTAAGCTTCCCCAAATCGGGAGGGAATAAGGAAAGCAGCGGGAGCCCCGGCGCAGGAGCGGGCATCCTCCGCGCGGCGCCCGGCTCAGCACCTTTTTGGGGTTTTAATTTTCAAATCATGGGGTTTCTCAAATCTGCGCCCTCCCCCCTCCTCCTCCCTCCCGGGGTCGGCGGGGCGAAAGCAGAAATCAATGAATTCAGGCCATTAAAAATTACATCACCAGCCGGCCCGAGCGCGCGTCAGGCCCGTCTTTATCTCTGCGGATTTAAACGCCAATTACCGGCGGCTCGTGCAGATACAGCAGCTCCTGGAGGAAAAATAAAAATAAAAGAATAAAATAACAAAAATCGCTACCGAGAAATCAAAGCGCCCCCCCCCCCCCCCCCCCCGTTTCCGTTAAAAAGCCCCAATATAAAGAATCATTGTGCGAAGCTTAATCTCCCGGCGAACGCCTTAACCGTTTCCCCGGCCCGCAGCCGGCGCCGTCAATTTATTACCGAATAAAAAGGCGCTTTTTAATTGTGCCGGTGGGCATCGCCGCCACGACGGCTTCGCTCCGAGGGAGCCGGGGCAGCTGCCGGCGGGCGGCTCCGGCACCGGTGGAACCCCGACCTCGCCTTGGCCGGGGAGGGGGGGGCGGACGGACGGACGGAACCGGGGGGGGGGGGGGGGGGGGGTCGCCGCCGCCACCGCCGGCGGCAGAAAAACCGGAGGAACGCGGCGGGTTGGCGGAGGAAGATTTCGGAAGCGGGCCGGAAAAAAATGAAAAGGAGGGGGGGAAAAGGAGGGGGGGGGGGGGGTTTTGCCACCCGAAAAGGCGGATGCTGGAGACGCGCCCCCCCCCCGCCCCTGCCAAGAGTCGGGGGGGGGGGGGGGGGCTACCCTGAAAAGGCGGCGGCACCCCGAAAACCAGCCCGCGGCTCTGCCGGCACAGGGAGGAGGAGAAACACCCCCCCACCCCCTTTTCTTTTGGGGAGGGGAATTAGGGCTTGCCCCCCGCTCGGAGGGGGGGGGGGGGGGGCGGGCCTGAGGAAGGGGGGGAAGCCGGGGCCGGTGGCTGGCCCCGCCGTGGGGATCCCCCCCCCCGAGACCCTTCACGGGGGCACAAATCTGGGGGAGGGCGATCTCTGCCTCCTCTCCCCCCCCACCCCCCCTCGCCAAAAGTGGGGGGATGGGGGTGATCGCACCCCACGCCCCACTGAGCAAGCCCCCTCCCCCCCCCCCCCATCCCCGTAAAGGGGGGGGTCCTTGGGGCTGGGGGGAGAAGCCCCCCAAGCTCTTAACGGGGGGGAGGGGGTGCCTGCACTCTCCCCCCCCCCAGCAAGGGGGGTGGAGGGAGGAGACACCCCCTCTGGGGGGGGGTCACCGATCCTTTAAGGGCGGGGGGGGGGATCTCCCCTCCACCCCCCCCCTAAGTTGGGGGGCTGACCCCCTTTAAGGGGTCTCCCCTTCCCTCACCCACCCTCTCAGGCCTCCCTTAACCTGCAGGGGGGGGGAGGGGGGGGCGGGGGGGGTGTCTCTCCCCTCCCTCCTCCCCTCGAGGGGGGGTGGGGGGGGGTCTCCCCCCCCCCTTAAGGGGGGTTGTCTCCCCTCCCCAGGGGCTCTCCCCTCCCTGGACCCCTCCCCTTAAGGGGGGGGTGGGGTGTTTCCCCTCCCTGGACCCCTCCCCTAAAAGGGGGGTTCTCCCCACCCCAGACCTCTCCCCTAACGGGGGTCTCCCCTCCCTGGACCCCTCCCCTTAAGGGGGGGGTGTCTCCCCTCCCCGAGGGGGGGGGGATCCCCCCCGGGGGTGGTCTGCCCCCCCCGGACCCTTCAACGGGAGGACCCCCAGGCCCGGGATGAGCCCTCCCCCTTCCACCCCCCCCTTCCCCAAATAGGGGGGTCCCCCCTCCCCTCCCCGGGCCGAGGCCCCGCTCCCCTCCCGGCTCCCCCCCCCCCCCCCCCCCCCCGCCGGGGCTGTGGGCCGGCCCGGCGGGTCCGCGACCGGCGGGGGTGGGGCGGCCCCATTGTTCCCAGCCCGGGGGGGGGCGTGTGTGTGTGTGTGTGCGGGGGGGCGGGGGGGGGGTGAGCACGGGACCGCTCCTTACCGTGACGGCGGCGGCGGCGGCGGGCCGGGCCGGGGGCGGCGGGCGGCGGCGCCATGTCCCCCCTCGGGGCGGCGGCGGGGGGCGGCGGGCGGGGCGGGGGCGGCGGGGCCGCCGGGGCGGGCTCGGCCTGTAATGGCGGCGGCGCCTTCCTCCCCCTCCCCTCCTCCTCCTCCTCCTCCTCCTCCTCCCCCTCCCTCCGCCTCCGCCTCCTCCCGCGCGGACGGGGGCGGGGGGCAGCGGCGCGCGCGGGGCCGCGCGCGGGGGGGGGGGTGGGGGGGGGAGGGGGCGGGCGGACGGCGGCGGCGCATGCGCGGCGGGCGGGGAGGGGGCGGGGCGATGCGGCAGCGCGCGCGGGGGGGAGCGGGTCGGGAGCGCGCATGCGCGCGGCGCCGCCCCAGCGGCCTCCGGCGGGCCCCGCTCCCCTTCCACTTTCCCGGTGCCACCGGAGCCCCGCCCGGGGTTCCACAGGGGGCAGCCCCCGGCCCGGTAACCACCGAGCCCGGGAGTCAGGCCCGGGAGGGGTCCCCGCGGCTTACAAGGCCTTGCCGCGCCGCCGCCTCGATTACCGCCGGGCGAGGCCGCCCCCTGCCGGCGGCGGGCGGCGCTGGGCGAGGCGGAAGCGGCGGCGGGGGAGGGGAGGGGAGGGGGGATACATCCCGACAGGCCCCGCGCGCGCAAAGCTCGCTGGGAAATGTAGTCCGAGGGGGGGGTGTATGTGGAGGCGGGGACTACGAGTCCCGGCGTGCCCCGCGGCCGGGGCGGATATCCGGCGGGGCGGGCGGGAGGGAGGGGTGGGGCCGACCCCAGCAGCGCCGCCGGGGGGGGGGGCACGGGCCGGGACCGCCATGGTGAGGAGCGGGGGGGGGGGGACCGGGCCGAGGCCCGGCGGGGAGAGGCCGGGGGGGGGGGGGCTCCCCGTGACGGTGCCGGGGAGCCCTTGGAGGAGGGATACTGGGGTGTCGGGGGGGGGGCGCCCCGTTGTAGGGTCTGGGGGGGGGGGGGGGTGTGTATATTGAGGTGCCCCGTGAGGCGGGGTGGCTTGGGGGGGGCCCGTAGTGTGCCCCCTTATAGCGTCCCTATAGGGAGTGGTTTTGGGGGGGGGGTATTGGGGCCCCCCCATGGGGCAGGGCAGCTTGCGGGGGAGCTCCCATAGGGCGGCCCGTTATAGCGTCCCTATAGGGAAGGGCTATCGGGGTGCCCTATGGGATGGGGCAGCTGGGGGGGGACGACACCCCCATAGTGTGCCCCATTATAGTGACCCTACGGGGGGGGGGGGGGGCACCAGGGTGCCCCATGGGGCAGAGCAGCTTGGGGAGGGGGGGGTCCTTATAGGGAGACTGGGGGGGGGCAGAAAATACCCCCCAAAAAAAGGGAATGGGGGTGGAGGGACCCCCCAACCCCCTTGTCTTCTCCCCCCCCGCCCCCCCGGTGCCCCATTTTTACCCCCCAATTTTGCCGCTTCCCCCCCCCCCCCCCCCCCCGGGACAGATCCGCTTCATCCTGATCCAGAACCGGGCCGGGAAAACCCGCCTGGCCAAGTGGTACATGCAGTTCGACGATGACGAGAAGCAGAAGCTGATCGAGGAGGTCCACGCCGTCGTCACCGTCCGCGACGCCAAACACACCAATTTTGTGGAGGTAACAGCCCCCCCCCCCCCAAACCCTCCGATTTCACCCCGAATCGCCCGCTTCCCTTTTACCCCCCCCCCCAGCTATCCAGGAGGTGAGTCCGGAGCTCCGGGATCAGCCTCGAGCCCCAGTGCCGCGGGTTTCCCTGGCGGGGACGGAGCGTGCGGCCGTGCTGGGCTGCACCCAGTTCCCTCCCAGTCCCCCCCAATTCCTCCCAGTCCCCCCGCAGTCCCCCCAGTCCCCCCCAATCCTCCCAATTCCCCCCAGTCCCCCCCAGGTCCTCCCAGTTCCTCCCAAATCCTCCAGGTCCCTCCCAGTCCCTCCCAGTTCCTCCCAATTCCCCCCAGTCCCTCCCAGTCCCCCCCCAGGTCCTCCCAGTTCCTCCCAAATCCTCCTGGTCCTCCAGTCCCTCCCAAATCCTCCCGGTCCCCGAGGTCCCTCCCAGTCCCCCCCAGGTCCTCCCAAATCCTCCCGGTCCCCCAGGTCCCCCCCCAGATCCCTCCCAGTCCCCCCCAGGTCCTCCCAGTTCCTCCCGGTCCCCCAGGTCCCCCCCCAATCCTCCCAGGTCCTCCCAATTCCCCCCAGTTCCTCCCAAATCCTCCCAGTCCCCCCTCAGGTCCTCCCACTTCCTCCCAAATCCTCCCGGTCCCCCCAGTTCCTCCCAATTCCTCCCAGTCCCCCCCAGTTCCTCCCAATTCCCCCCAGTCCCCTCCAGTTCCTCCCAAATCCTCCTGGTCTCCCAGTTCCCCCCCAATCCCCCCAGGCCCTCCCAGTTCCTCCCGGTCCCCCCCAGGTCCTCCCAGTCCCCCCCAGGTCCTCCCAGTCCCCCCCAGGTCCTCCCAGTCCCCCCCAGGTCCTCCCAGTTCCTCCTGGTCTCCCAGTTCCCTCCCAGTCCCTCCCAGTCCCTCCCAGTCCCCCCCAGTCCCCCCCAATCCTCCCAGGTCCTCCCGGTCCCCCAGGTCCCCCCCAATCCTCCCAGGTCCTCCCAATTCCCCCAGTTCCTCCCAAATCCTCCCAGTCCCCCCTCAGGTCCTCCCACTTCCTCCCAAATCCTCCCGGTCCCCAGGTCCCCCCCCAGTTCCTCCCAATTCCCCCCAGTCCCCCCCAGGTCCTCCCAGTTCCTCCCGGTCCCCCAGGTCCCCCCAATCCTCCCAGGTCCTCCCAGTCCCCCCCAGTCCCCCCCAGGTCCTCCCAGTTCCTCCGGTCCCCCAGGTCCCCCCCAGTCCCCCCCAGGTCCTCCCCAGTCCCCCCCAGTCCCCCCAGGTCCTCCCAGTTCCCCCCCAATCCCCCCAGTTCCTCCCAATTCCCCCCAGTCCCCTCCCAGTCCCTCCCAAATCCTCCCGGTCCCCCAGGTCTCCTCCAGTCCCTCCCAGTCCCCCCCAGGTCCTCTCAAGTCCCCCCAATCCCCCCCCCCCCTTTTTTTTTAACATGTTTGTCCCCCCCATCGTGTCCCCCCCCGTCCCGTCCCCCCCCCCAAGTTCCGCAACTTCAAGATCATTTACCGGCGCTACGCGGGGCTTTACTTCTGCATCTGCGTGGACGTCACCGACAACAACCTGGCGTACCTGGAGGCCATCCACAACTTCGTGGAGGTGAGGCGAGCCCCGCTCGTTAATTAACCTTCGTTAAAAATTAACCAGGCGGCGCTAACGACCTGGGGGGGGGGGGGGGGGGGGGTCGTCGTCCCCCATCATCGCGCGGCCGCGTCCTGCCCGTTCCTCCTCTCCCGCAGGTCCTCAACGAGTATTTCCACAACGTCTGCGAGCTGGATTTGGTCTTCAACTTCTACAAGGTGAGGGGGGGAAAAAAGGGGGGCGGGGGGTTTGGGGGAGCCCCCACCCCCACGCGGTGGCGGGGGGGGGGGGGGGGGTGGGGGGTGTCCGTCCCGGGGTCGCCCCCTGACGCCGTTGGGGCCCGGCCGTAGGTCTACACGGTGGTGGACGAGATGTTCCTGGCCGGGGAGATCCGGGAGACGAGCCAGACCAAGGTGCTCAAGCAGCTCCTGATGCTGCAGTCGTTGGAGTGAGCCCCCCCGCCCCCCCCCCCAGCCTTCCTCCTCCTCCTCCTCCTCCTCGGGACCCCCCCCCCCCCCCCCACCCCGCCCCCGGGGCGGCAGGGGGTTCTTAGTGTTGTGTGTCCCCCGTCCCCGTCGTCATGTGAATAAACGTGGCTGTGATGCGCCGGGGCGGTGGGAAGAACCCGCCTCCGTTTCGGCACAAAATGGGGGGGGGGGGGATGACAAAATGGGGGCACGAGGCCCTCCCCCCCCCCCCCCCCACCTTGCCCCACTGGGGGGTGGGGGGCTCAGGGAAGGGGGGGTGGGGTGTATGTGGGGTGTCACTGTCCCCCACCTCCAGCCCCTTCCCGCTCCTCCCCCCCCCCTCGGGGGGGGGTGTGGCCGGGGGACCCTTGGGGGCGGGGGACGGGGGATGACTCCAGGGGACCTGCAGGAGGGATGGGGACCCCGGGGGACTTTAGGGGTGGCCAGGGACTACTGGGGTACCCCAGGGTGGCTGGGGACAGGTAGGGTGGCGGAGGGACCCCCCAGGAATGGCTTGGGGTGGGGGGACACCCCCTAGGATGGATGGGGGACCCCTGGGGTTAACTGGGGACCCTGAGGGTGGCCCAGGGGACCCTCAGGCTGGCCAGGGACGGGTAGGGTGGCCGAGGGACCCCCAAGGATGGCTGGGGGGACCCCTTTGGGGGGGCTGAGGATGGCTGGGGGGGACCCCCAAGATGGCTGGGGGGACCCCCGGGGTCAACTGGGGACCCCCAGGGTGGGCAGGGGTAGCCCAGGGCGACCCCCCCAGGATGGCATGGGGACCCCAGGATGGATGGGGGGGACCCCTGGGGACCCTGAGGGTGGTTGGGGGTGGCTCCAGGGTACCCCCAAGGTGGCTGGGGAACCCCTTTGGGGGGGCTGAGGATGGCTGGGGGGACCCTTGGGGTCAACTGGGGACCCCCAGGGTGGCGTGAGGGGACCCCCTAGGATAGCATGGGGACCCCAGGGTGGATGGGGGGACCCCCGGGATGGCTGGGGGGACCCCTGGGGTCAACTGGGAACCCCCAGGGTGGGCAGGGGTAGCCAAGGGGGACCCCCCAGGATGGCATGGGGACCCCAGGATGGATGGGGGGATCCATGAGATGGCTGGGGGGGACCCCCAGGGTCAACTGGGGACCCCAAGGGTGGCCGAGGGACCCCCAAGGATGGCTGGGGAACCCCTTTGGGGGGGCTGAGGATGGCTGGGGGGGACCCCCAGGGTCAACTGGGGACCCCCAGGGTGGGCAGGGGTGGCCCGAGGGGACCCCCTAGGATAGCATGGGGACCCCAGGATGGATGGGGGGACCCCCGGGGTCAACTGGGGGACCCCCAGGGTGACAGAGGGACCCCCTCAGGATGACTGGGGGACCCCTGGGGTTAAGTGGGTCCCCTGGGGCTGGCCGGGGGTGGCCCAGAGGGACCCCCAGGATGGGCTGGGGCCCCCCCCGGGGGTGGCCCGGGCGGCAGAGGGAGCCCCGCGGGCGTCACGCGGGGGTGACGCTTTGGCGCAAAGGAGCCCCGTGGGTGTCACAGGAGGGTTTATTGTCCTGGGGGGGGGGGGGGGGGACACGCCCCACGGTCACCCCCCGCGTGTCCCCCGTCCCCCCCCCCCCTCAGTCCTGCCCCAGGCGCTTGACGGCGGGGTTGGGGTACTCGGGGTTCTCGACGGCTCCCGGCCCGAACTTCAGCTCGAGGAAGGCGCGGGCGTTGTTGGGCGCCATGGCGGTGAAGCCGGCGAAGGGCATCGGCACCCGGGGACGGAGGAAACTTTCGGGGAACTCCACGTCCTGGGGGTGCCCCAACCACGTGTCCTTGGTCATCACCCCCCCGCGGGGGTAAAAGGGCCACAGGTCCACGTGTAACCGGTTGCTCCGGCTGTAGTGGACCCGGTAAAAGTCACCCTCCGCCGCCTTCTCCCAAAGGAAACCCTCGGCGTCTTCCACCGGCTCCCCCGCCGCCGCCACCCGCCCGCCAGCCACCGGCATTTGCCCACGTCCTCCCGGTAAATCCCAAATCCACGTCGTAATCCCAAGGGATGATGTCCCCGAGGCGGACGGCGCCCAGTAACGATCCCCCCTCTAACCAGTACCGTACCCCGGCGGCCTCCAGCGCCCCGGTTACGTGCCGGGCGGTTTCCCGCAGCGCCCGTAGGCAGCACGGGGGGTCCAGCGCCCGGCGAGGAGGTACTGGGGGGTACGGGCGTGCCACCGTGCCGAAACACCGCGCCGTCTCCTTGCTGCAGCCGTACCAGCGTTCCCGCCCGTCCGCCAGCACCTCCGTTTGATGCCGAGGTCGCGCATCAACCGGCGCCGCCGGGTTTCCGCCAGGTTTTCGGCTTTCCAACGGCCGTGGGGGGAAACGGGGGGGCGGCGAGCTGCCGGGAAAGCCGCCGGCATCACCCGCAACCCCCAACCCCGGAACGCCGCCTGGACGAAGAGGGCGGTGGGCACCGGTCGCGCCAAGGGGAAGGGGAGAGCGAAGAGGTCGCGGGTCCGAAGCAGCAGCACCGCCGTCCCCTCCACCGCCCGGCAAAGCCCCGGCGCGCCGGGGCCGTACCGCGCCGTCCACGCCCGCGCCTCCAACCGCAGCTCCAGGCACCGCAACGGCACCGATCCCACCGGCGCCGCCACCAACCGGGTGTCGCCGGCGCCTTCTTCCAACGCGTCCCGCATGCGCTCCAGCAGCCCGGGGACGGGGCGGGTGCCGTCGGGGACCAAAGCCACGTGGCGGGTGCGGACGTGAGCTCGGGACGCGCCAACGGCGGGGGCCGGTCGGCCGCGGGACGCAGGAGTAGCAGGTCGACCCCCGCCGGTAACGGGACCGGCGGGTACGGTGCCGTTTCGGCAACCACCAGCACCGGGACGGGTAAGGAGGCGAAGGATCGCGCCGTCCCCATCAGGTCGTTCTCGAAGTCCTCGAAGTCCCGGAGGAGGACGGTGACGCCGGGGACGCCGCGGGGGGGGCGGCAGGAGGGCGGCGCCCCCCCCGGGCCCCCGCCAGGTGCAGTAGAGGAGGAGGAGGTTGAGGCCGATGGCCCCCGCCAGGGCGGCGGCCTGGCACGGCGTCACCCGCATGCCGGGGCTTGGGGGGGGGGGGGAGCGCCCTCTTAATTAGCCCCCCTCGCTAATTAATTAATGAGGCTCCCCACCCCCACCCCCCCCCGCTGGGTCCTACCAGGGCTGCCACACGTGTCACGAGCGGGGCGGTCTCAGCGGGGGGCTCGGCGGCGGCGCTGGGAGGGGGAAAGAGGCATTAACGAGGGGGCCGTTAACGGGGAGACCCGTTAACGGGGAGACCTATCAACGGGGGGGGCCCCGTTAACGAGGGGGCCCGTTAATGGGGGGGCCTGTTAACGAGGGGGCCATTAACGGGGAGACCCGGGGAGACCCGTTAATGGGGGGGGCCATTAATGGGGAGATCCATTAATGGGGGGGCCTGTTAACGAAGGGGGCCATTAATGGGGGGGGACCCATTAACGAGGGGGGCTGTTAACGGGGGGGGCCCGTTAACGGGGAGATCCATCAATGGGGGGGGACCCGTTAATGAGGGGGCCCGTTAACGAGGGGGCCATTAATGGGGAGACCCGGGGAGACCCATTAACGGGGGGGGCCCATTAATGAAGGGGCCCATTAATGGGGAGACCCATTAACGAGGGGGCCCGTTAACAAAGGAGCCATTAACGGGGGGCCCCATTAATGAAGGGGCCATTAATGGGGGGGACCCATTAATGAGGGGGGCTGTTAACGGGGGGGCCCGTTAACGAGGGGGCCCGTTAATGGGGAGACCCGGGGAGACCCGTTAACGGGGGGGCCCATTAATGAAGGGGCCCGTTAATGGGGAGACCCGTTAACGAGGGGGCCTGTTAACGACCCCCCCATAGGGGCCCAGGGCATTCCCCCCCCCCCGGAGCTATTGGGGGGGGTGTTGCTGCGGCAACGCCATCCCCAGTCGCTATAGCAACACTATACGGGCGCTACGCGTGCCCCCCCCCCCCCCCATCTTTAAGGGTAGTCCCTATATATATCTACGCGGGCGGCAGGTGTCGCTGCAGCCCCTGGGCGCATCGCTGGGGGCACCTATAGGTGCCGCACCTATATACGGGACGGGCACCTATAGACAGGGCCCGGAGGTGGCCCCGGGTACGCCCAGATATACGCACCTGCACCTATGGACGTGCGTATGTGCGCCTATACCTGCACCTGCACGCACGGACACTTATATACCCCTCTATACTCGCACAGGATGGTGTGCGTGCCTACGTGCGCCTACGCACCCGTGTATACGGCCCTATACGTTCCTACACGCTCCCCCTGCCTGTTCGCCCCTATAGGCGTCTCTACCCGCCCTGTGCATCCCCACGCATCTCTGCGCACACCTATAGACGCCCCCATGCACCCCCGGGCGCTCCTATACCACACCCCTATACGTGCCCCGCTTTACGCTCCCCTACGCCCCCGTGCACCCCGGTACAATCCCCTATACATCTCCATACAGACTGGGGAGTCCCTACGTGCCCCTCTGCGCCCCTATAGACACCCCTATGCAGCCATCTGTGCATCCTCATACACCCGTACGCATCGCCCCTATGTGCTCCTATACGTCCCCATATACCTCCAGACACCTCGTGCAACCCATAGGGTTACACCCTAGGCACCCCCATGCCCGCCATGCATCCCACCCCCTATACACCCCTATAGCCCCCCCATGCCCCCACGTACCTCTATATGCTCCCATACATCCCCCTAACGCCACGCATATGCACCCCATACATCCCCATACCCCCCCTGCAACCCCCCTAAACCCCAGTGCACCCCCATCCCTTATACACCCCTATAGCCCCTATATGTGCCCTTGCCAAGTCCCCCATAGCCCCCTTGCCCTATAGCCCCCCATTGCATATAGCCCCAACAGCTCCCTGTGCCCCCGTCCCCTATAGTCCCCCCGTCCCCTATACCTCCCTTAGCCTCCCCTATAGCCCCCATAGCCCCATTCCCTACAGCCTCCCCCGTACCCTATATCCTCCCCATGGGGCCCTGTACCCCTTGCCCTCTATCTCCCAGTCCCTATAGGCCCTGTACCTCCCTCCCCTGTGCCCCCCGTCCCCTATAGTCCCCCCATAGCCCTGTCCTCTATAGCCTCCATACCCCATCGCCCCCCATCCCCTAGAGCCCCCCATCCCCTATAGGCCCCATTCTCAAATAGCCTCCCCGTCCCCCATCCCCATAGGCTCCTGTCACCCTCCTGTCCCCTATAGCCCCCCCCTTCCCCTATACCCCCATGTCTTCCCCGGTCCCTATAGCCCCCCATCCCCTGCAGCCCCTACACCACCCCATCCCCTATGGCCCACCCAGTCCCCTACAGCCCTGTGTTCTCCCCGTCCCCTATAGCCCCCGTGTTCCTCCGTACCCTATAGGCCCCTTGCATCCCCTGCAGCCCCTATACCCCCCACCCCCTGTAGCTCCTACACCCCTGTCCCCTATAGCCCCGTGTTCCCCCGTCCCCTATAGGCTTCGTCCCCTATAGCCCCCTATACCCCCGTCCCCTGCAGCCCCGTGTTCCCCTGTCCCCGTACCCCCATCCCCTATAGCCCCGTGTTCCCCCGGCCCCTATAGCCCCTATACCCCCATCCCCTACAGCCCCATGTTCCCCTGTCCCCTGTACCCCCCATCCCCTATAGCCTTGTGTTCCTCCGTCCCCTATAGCCCCAGTCCCCTATAGCTCCTATACCCCCTGTCTGCTAGAGCCCCGTGTCCCCCCCATCCCCTATAGGCCCCTTGCATCCCCTGCATCCCCTATACCCCCCCACCCCCTATAGCTCCTATACCCCTCATCCCCTGCAGCCCTGTGTTCTCCCATCCCCTATAGCCCTGTGTTCCCCCATCCCCTATAACCCTGTCCCCTACAGCCCCTATACCCCCCTGTCCCCTATAGCCCTGTGTTCCCCCGTCCCCTAAGGCCCCATCCCCTATGGCCCCATGTTCCCCCATCTCCTATGGCCCCTATAGCCCCGTCCCCTGCAGCCCCGTGTTCCCCACGTCCCCTATAGGCCCTGTCCCCTATGGCCCCTATACCCCCATCCCCATAGCCCCTATATCCCCCGTCCCCTATACCCCCATCCCCATAGCCCCTATATCCCCCGTCCCCTATACCCCCATCCCCTATAGCCCCTATATCCCCCATTCCCTATACCCCCATCCCCTATAGCCCTATATCCCCCCGTCCCCTATAGGCCCTGTCCCCTATGGCCCCTATACCCCCATCCCCTATAGCCCCCTATATCCCCCGTCCCCTATACCCCCGTCCCCTATAGCCCCTATATCCCCCATCCCCTATACCCCCCCGCCCCTATAGCCCCTGCACCCCCCCCGTCCCCTATAGCCCCTGCACCCCCCCGTCCCCTATAGGCCCTGTCCCCTATAGGCCCTATACCCCCATCCCCATAGCCCCTATATCCCCGTCCCCTATACCCCCCGTCCCCTATAGCCCCTGCACCCCCCCGTCCCCTATAGGCCCCGTCCCCTGCAGCCCCGTGTCCCCCCCCGTCCCCCCGTACCGCCCGCGGGCGCTGTTGCCGCGGCAACGGCGGGGCCGGCCCCGCCCCCCCCGCTTCCGGCTCCCTTTCTGGCAGGAAGCGGCGGCCGCGGCGGCCCCGCGGCTCCCTTTGTGGCAGCCGTGATGGCGGCGGAGCGGGCGGCGGCGGCGCGGGCCCCAGCCGCCCCCCGCCGGGACCCCCCCCGGTCCCGGCCCCGGCTCCGCTCCCGGCCCAACCCCGGGTCCGGCCCCGAACCGGCGGGCCGCGGCGGGCTGAGTCTGCCCGGCATCCTGCACTTCATCCAGCACGAGTGGGCGCGCTTCGAGGCCGAGAAGGGGCGCTGGGAGGCGGAGCGGGCCGAGCTCCAGGTACCGGCGCCGCGCCCGGGCCCCCCCCCCCACCCCTCCTCCCCCCCCCCCCCCCCCCCCCCCCCCCGCCCCCAGCCCCGCCGGGGGTTACCGGGGCCGCCGCCGCCGCCATCTTGGGAGGAAATGGCCGCCGGGCGGCGGGAGCGGGGGGCGGGCACCGGCGGCACCGGGGCGGGGGCGGGGGAGCCGCGGCCGGGACCGGGGACACCCACCCACCCCACCCCCCGTCCCGGTGTGAGGGACCCCCCCCGGCCCCGGTGTCGGGGATCCCCCAGCCCCGGGACCCCTCAGCCTCGGTGTTGGGGATCCCCCGGTATTGAGGACCCCCCCCATGCCCTGGTACTGGGGACCCCCCCAGCCCCGGTGTGAGGGACCCCCCTGGCCCCGGTGTCAGGGATCCCCCAGCCCCGGGACCCTTCAGCCTCGGTGTTGGGGATCCCCCGGTATTGGGGACCCCCCCCAGCCCCGGTATTGGGGATCCCCCCAGCCCCGGGACCCCTCAGCCTCAGTGTTGGGGATCCCCCGGTATTGAGGACCCCCCCCATGCCCTGGTACTGGGGACCCCCCCAGCCCCGGTGTGAGGGACCCCCCTGGCCCCGGTGTCAGGGATCCCCCAGCCCCGGGACCCCTCAGCCTCGGTGTTGGGGATCCCCCGGTATTGGGGACCCCCCCAGCCCCAGTGTGAGGGACCCCCCTGGCCCCGGTGTCAGGGATCCCCCAGCCCTGGGACCCTTCAGCCTCAGTGTTGGGGATCCCCCGGTATTGGGGACCCCCCCAGCCCCGGTATTGGGGATCCCCAGCCCGGGACCCCTCAGCCTCAGTGTTGGGGATCCCCCGGTATTGAGGACCCCCCCCATGCCCTGGTACTGGGGACCCCCCCAGCCCCGGTGTGAGGGACCCCCCTGGCCCCGGTGTCGGGGATCCCCCAGCCCCGGGACCCCTCAGCCTCGGTGTTGGGGATCCCCTGGTATTGGGGACCCCCCCAGCCCCAGTGTGAGGGACCCCCCCAGCCCTGGTGTCAGGGATCCCCCAGCCCCGGGACCCCTCAGCCTCAGTGTTGGGGATCCCCCAGTATTGGGGACCCCCCCCATGCCCTGGTATTGGGGACCCCCCCAGCCCCGGTGTGAGGGACCCCCCCAGCCCTGGTGTCGGGGATCCCCCAGCCCTGGGACCCCTCAGCCTTGGTATTTGGGATCCCCCAGTACTGGGGACCCCCCCCCCATGCCCTGGTATTGGGGATCCCCCAGCCCCCGGGGCCCCTCAGCCTCAGTATTGGGGATCCTCCAGTACTGGGGACCCCCCAGCCCCAGTGTGAGGGACCCCCTGGCCCCGGTATTGGGGACCCGCAGGCCCGGGACCCCTCAGCCTCGGTATTGGGGATCCCCAGTATTGGGGACCCCCCCATGCCCTGGTATTGGGGACCCTGCTGTACCTTGGTGTTGGGGATCCCCTGCACTTCAATGTCGGCCCCCCCCCCCCCCCCCCGTACCCCAGTATCAAGGACCCCCATACCCTGGTATCGGGGACCCCCCCTGCACCCCAATGTCCAGGATCCCCTAAGCCTGGTATTGGGGACCCCCACACACACCCCAATGTCTCGGACCCCCCTGCACCCCAATATTGGGAACCCCCCTGCACCTCAGTATCAAGGACCCTCAGCCCCAGTATCGGGGACCCCCCCCAGTATGGGGGACCCCCTGCCCCAGTGCGAGGGACCCCCCAGGCCCGGTATTGGGGACCCCCCCTGCACCCCAGTTATTGGGGACCCCCCCAGGCCCGGTATTGGGGACCCCCCTGCACCCCAGTTATTGGGGACCCCCCCAGGCCCGGTGTTGGGGACCCCCAACCCCAATAACAGGGACGGGGTCACCCCATCCTGCAGCACCGGCTGTGTCCCCCCTCCCTGCTTCTGGGGACACCCCCCCCGCCGTCACTGAGCCCCTGGCTGGTGGCACTGCTCCCGGGGCCACCGCTGTCACTCCCGGGGCCACCAGTGTCACTCCTGGGGCCACCGGTGTCCCTCCCAGGACTGGCACCGAGCTCTGGGCCACCGGTGTCACTCCCAGGGCCACCGCTGTCACTCCTGGGGCTGTCACCAAGCTCTGGGGCCACCAGTGTCACTCCTGGGGCCACCACCATCCCTCCCAGGACTGGCACTGAGCTCTGGGGCCACCAGTGTCACTCCTGGGGCCACCGGTGTCCCTCCCAGGACTGGCACCGAGCTCTGGGCCACCGGTGTCACTTCTGGGGCCACCCGTGACACTCCTGGGGCTGTCACCGAGCTCTGGGGCCACCGCTGTCACTCCTGGGGCCACCAGTGTCACTCCTGGGGCCACCGCTGTCACTCCTGGGGCTGTCACCAAGCTCTGGGGCCACCAGTGTCACTCCTGGGGCCACCACCATCCCTCCCAGGACTGGCACTGAGCTCTGGGGCCACCAGTGTCACTCCTGGGGCCACCGGTGTCCCTCCCAGGACTGGCACCGAGCTCTGGGGCCACCGCTGTCACTCCTGGGGCCACCAGTGTCACTCCTGGGGCCACCGCTGTCGCTCCTGGGGCTGTCACCAAGCTCTGGGGCCACCAGTGTCACTCCTGGGGCCACCACCATCCCTCCCAGGACTGGCACTGAGCTCTGGGGCCACCAGTGTCACTCCTGGGGCCACCGGTGTCCCTCCCAGGACTGGCACCGAGCTCTGGGCCACCCGGTGTCACTTCTGGGGCCACCCCGTGACACTCCTGGGGCTGTCACCGAGCTCTGGGGCCACCAGTGTCACTCCCAGGGCCACCAGTGTCACTCCTGGGGCTGGCACCGAGCTCTGGGGCCACCCATGTCACTTCTGGGGCCACCACCATCCTCCCAGGACTGGCACTGAGCTCTGGGGCCACCGGTGTCCCTCCTGGGGCCACCAGTGTCACTCCTGGTGCTGTCACCAAGCTCTGGGGCCACCAGTGTCACTCCTGGGGCCACCACCATCCCTCCCAGGACTGGCACTGAGCTCTGGGGCCACCAGTGTCACTCCTGGGGCCACCGGTGTCCCTCCCAGGACTGGCACCGAGCTCTGGGCCACCGGTGTCACTTCTGGGGCCACCCGTGACACTCCTGGGGCTGTCACCGAGCTCTGGGGCCACCGCTGTCACTCCTGGGGCCACCAGTGTCACTCCTGGGGCCACCGCTGTCACTCCTGGGGCTGTCACCAAGCTCTGGGGCCACCAGTGTCACTCCTGGGGCCACCACCATCCCTCCCAGGACTGGCACTGAGCTCTGGGGCCACCAGTGTCACTCCTGGGGCCACCGGTGTCCCCTCCCAGGACTGGCACCGAGCTCTGGGGCCACCGGTGTCACTTCTGGGGCCACCCGTGACACTCCTGGGGCTGTCACCGAGCTCTGGGGCCACCGCTGTCACTCCTGGGGCCACCAGTGTCACTCCTGGGGCCACCGCTGTCGCTCCTGGGCTGTCACCAAGCTCTGGGGCCACCAGTGTCACTCCTGGGGCCACCACCATCCCTCCCAGGACTGGCACTGAGCTCTGGGGCCACAGTGTCACTCCTGGGGCCACCGGTGTCACTCCTGGGGCCACTGGTGTCCCTCCCAGGACTGGCACCGAGCTCTGGGGCCACCGCTGTCACTCCTGGGGCCACCAGTGTCACTCCTGGGGCCACCACCATCCTTCCCAAGACAAGCACCGAGCTCTGGGGCCACTGGTGTCACTCCCAGGGCCACCAGTGTCACTCCTGGGGCCACTGGTGTCCCTCCCAGGACTGGCACCGAGCTCTGGGCCACCGGTGTCACTTCTGGGGCCACCCGTGACACTCCTGGGGCTGTCACCGAGCTCTGGGGCCACCAGTGTCACTCCCAGGGCCACCAGTGTCACTCCTGGGGCTGTCACCAAGCTCTGGGGTCACCCGTGTCACTTCTGGGGCCACCACCATCCCCTTCCCAAGACAAGCACCGAGCTCTGGGGCCACCGGTGTCACTCCCAGGGCCACCAGTGTCACTCCTGGGGCCACTGGTGTCCCTCCCAGGACTGGCACCGAGCTCTGGGGCCACCGGTGTCACTCTGGGGCCACCGGTGTCCCTCCCAGGACTGGCACCGAGCTCTGGGGCCACCGCTGTCACTCCCGGGGCCACCAGTGTCACTCCTGGGGCCACTGGTGTCCCTCCCAGGACTGGCACCGAGCTCTGGGGCCACCAGTGTCACTTCTGGGCCACCGCTGTCCCCTCCCAGGGGCTGTCGCAAGCCCGAGGGCCGTCCATGTCACTCCCAAGGTGCCACCCTCCTGTCCCAGTGGCCGGAGCCCCTTGTCCCCGTGTCACCCACCCTCCATCCCCCCCCCCGCCGAACACCCTGTCCCCGTCCCCCGCAAGCCCCAACCCTTGTCCCCTAGTTTTTGTGTGCGGGGGGGGGGGGGGGGGGGGGGAGGGGGGGAGGAGAGTGTTATTTTGGGGGGGGCGGGGAAGCGGCGGTGGCCTGGGGGTCCCCCTGTCACCGTGTCCCCTGTCGCCCCGTCCCCGCCAGGCGCAGGTGGCCTTTCTGCAGGGCGAGCGCAAGGGGCAGGAGAACCTCAAGACGGACCTGGTGCGGCGCATCAAGATGCTGGAATACGCCCTCAAACAGGAGAGGTGGGCGACACCCCCGAAACACGGCGGGGTCCGTCCCCGTCCCCGCCCTCGTCTGGGGGGGGGGGGACGGGACACGACGACGTTTTTGGGGGGGCCACCGTCACCCGTGTGTGTGTGTGTCCCCCGACCCCCTTCCCTCCAGGTCAAGTACCACAAGCTGAAATTCGGCACCGAGCTGACGCCGGGGGAGAAAAAACCGGAGGGGACGGAGCCGGGTGAGCGTCCCCGGGCGGGGTGACAGGTTTTTTGGGGTGCCCTGATCCCCCTTTTCCCCCCCCGGCCCCCCGTCACCCCCTCTGTGTGCGTGTGTCCCCCCCCAGTGTCCAACGGCCCCGCAGAGGTGACGTCGCTGGAGGGTGGCCCGCTGGCCTGGAAGGAGGGACGGCAGCTGCTGCGGCAGTGAGTGGGTGGGCGGGGGGGGGGGGGGGTGTGGGTGCCCTGAGCACACACACACACACACCCCCCCACAGGTACCTGGAAGAAGTGGGGTACAGCGACACCATCCTGGACATGCGGTCGCGCCGCGTCCGCTCGTTGCTGGGCCGCGGCCCCCCGGCCCCCCCAACCCCCGGCAGCCCCCCGGCCGCCGACTCTCTCCTGGTGCGACGCATCGAGGAGCAGATCCAGAGGTGAGAGCGGAGACGCGACGGGTTTTGGGGTGCTTTTAGGGGTTCCCTGCGCCCCCCCCCCAATTCCAACCCGGTGCTTCCCGCCTTCAGGAATGCCGGGAAGGAGACGGAGGAGCGGGGGGGGCGGCGGGGGCCCGGAGCAGGTCCCCTTCCCGCCCGGCGGCGAGGACGAGGACAGCGACCGAGGACGAGGACGGCGAGAGCCTTCCCCTCCCGGCCCAGCCCCAGCACAAGAAGCAGCGAGTCAAGGCAAGCGGCTCCCCCAAAATCGGGGGGTCCCCCCCCGACTTAGGCATCCCCCCCGAAGCTTTGGGGGTGGGGGTGGGTGTCCCCCAAATGTCCCCCAAAGCTGGGCGTCCCTCAAACCTGGGCATCCCCCAAAGCTGGGGGGGGGGGGGGGGGGAGTGTGTTCCCAAACCTGGGGGTCCCCTAGACCTTGGGGTCCCCTAAATCTGCGGCATCCCCCAAACCTGGGGGGGGGTGTGTGTGTGTGTGTGCGTCCTCAGATCTGGGGTGCCCGCGAACCTGGGGGGTCCCCCCCAAACCTGGGGTGCCACCCAAGCCTGGGGATCCCCTAAATCTCGGCATCCCCCAAACCTGGGGGGATCCCTTAAATCTGGCGTCCCTCAAACCTAGGGGGGCTGTCCCCCAAACCGAGGGGGTCCCCCAAACCTGGGTGCCCCTAAGCCTGGCCGTTCCCCAAACCAGAAGGGGATCTCTCAAACCTGGGGATCCCCCAGACCTGGGGGGGGGGATCCCCTAAACCTTGGGGGGCTCCCTCAAACCTGAGGCACTGCTCAAACCTGGGGGGGGGGTCCCCCAAACTTGAGGCGTTCCCCAAACTGAGCATCGCCCAAACCTGGGGTGCCCCCCAAACCTGGGCATCCTCCAAACCTGGGGGTCTCCCCAAACCAGAGGGCGTCCCCCAAACCTGGGGTCTCCCCAAACCTGGGGGTCTCCCCAAACCAGAGGGCGTCACCCCCAAACTTGGGCGTTCCCCAAACCTGGGGTCTCCCCAGACCAGAGGGCGTCTCCCAAACCTGGGGTCCCCCAAACCGGGATGTCCCCAAACCCCAGGGGGGGGTCCCACAAACCCAGAGGCTGCAGGGAGCAGCCCTCGTGCCTCCCCGTTTCCACACTCTTCTCTCCCAGTGGCTTTGGGGGGGTTTCCCGTGTGTCCCCCCCCCCCAAAACCGGGCCGTGACCCCCGCCGTCCCCCCTCAGCTCACCCCCAAACCCCTCCTGCCCGAGGTGGAGGATGAGGACGATGATGAAGACTCAGAGGACGCCCTCAACGAATTCGACTTCCTGGGCTCCGGGAGAACGGGGCTGGCCGGCGAGCCGGGGAGGGCGTGGAGCTCGGTGAGCGGGACCCTGGGGGGGGGCGGGGGGGGGGGGAGCGGCAGATTTGGGGGTCCCCCCCCCACCCCCCAACTTTGGCGCTGGACCTCCTGACCCCCACGTCCCCGCAGAGAGCCGCCGGGGCCGGCTGCGGGGGATGCTGGCCGACCTGCGGGACGTGGATGGGCTCCCACCGAAACCCCGCGCCGCGGGGCCGCCGCGGCCTCACGAAGGTACGGACCTGGGGTCCCCGTGTCCCCTGGGGGGGTCCCCGTCCCCGGGGCCACCCCCAGCCGCTCCCCTCCGCAGGGTCTCTGGGCATCTCCTCCGACGTCTTCATCATGGACAGCATCGGCGGTGGCGCCGTCAGCCTGGGGGACCTGCCGACCTAACGGTCACCAACGACAACGAGCTCAGCTGCGATGTGAGTCGTCCCCTCCGATGTCCCCGTGGTGTCCCCAAACCTGCTCCGAGCATCCCTTCAGCTCCCGCTGTCCCGATCGCGTCCCCAAACCTCCTGAGCCTCCCCGTGGCTCTGTTGTCCCCAAACATGGCCGTGAGCGTCCCCTGGCCGCCACCGTCCCCGTGGTGTCCCCAAACCTGCCCTGAGCCTCCCCCGGGCTCCGCTGTCCCCATGGTGTCCCCAACCCTGCCCTGAGCCTCCCCCGGGCTCCGCTGTCCCCGTGGTGTCCCCAACCCTGCCCTGAGCCTCCCCCGGGCTCCGCTGTCCCATGTGTCCCCAAACCCTGCCCTGAGCCTCCCCCGGGCTCCGCTGTCCCCGTGGTGTCCCCCAAACCTGCTCCGAGCATCCCTTCAGCTCCCGCTGTCCCGATCGCGTCCCCAAACCTGCCCTGAGCCTCCCCGTGGCTCTGTTGTCCCCAAACATGGCCGTGAGCGTCCCCTGGCCGCCACCATCCCCGTGGTGTCCCCAAACCTGCCCTGAGCCTCCCCCGGGCTCTGCTGTCCCCGTGGTGTCCCCAACCCTGCCCTGAGCTCCCTGGCTCCGCTGTCCCGTGGTGTCCCCAACCCTGCCCTGAGCCTCCCTGGCTCCGCTGTCCCCATGTGTCCCCAAACCTGCCCTGAGCGTCCCCTGGGCTCCGCTGTCCCCGTCGTGTCCCCAACACCCCATGAACGTCTACCCTGGACCACCCTGCTCCCCATCGCGTCCCTTTGGTCCCCCCCCGGTCCTCTCCTCACCCTCCGGCCACCGAAAGCCGCCTGCCACGAGCCCCAGCTGGGGCCGTGGGGTGCCACCGCCCCTTGGCCACTGTCCCCTGCACTGTGTGTGTGTGTTTGTGTGTCCCCCCCCTCCGTGTCCCCGCAGCTCCCGGAGGGCCGGGACGCCCTGAAGAAGACGTGGAGCCCCAAGTTCACCCTGCGCAGCCACTATGACGCCGTGCGGGGTCTGGCCTTCCACCCCGCCGAGGCCGCCCTGCTCACCGCCTCCGAGGACGGCACCCTCAAGCTCTGGAACCTCCAGAAGCCGTCACCCCCCAAAAAGTGGGTGGCTGGGAGGGGTGACAAGGGACGGGGACAACCCCCCGGCGCAGTTGTCACCCCCCCCCCCCCGCTTCTTGTCCCCTTTCCAGGAACGCGGCGCTGGACGTGGAGCCGGTGTACGCTTTCGCGGGCACAGGTGGGGGACGGGGACAGGGGCGCTGGGCTCGGGCGGGACACGGGCCAGTCTGGGGCTCTGGGGACGCCCCGGGGGTCCCTGTCACCTCGTCCCCCGTCCCCGCAGGGGCCCGGTGCTCGCCGTCGCCATGGGCCGCGACAGCGCCCTGTGCTGCAGTGCCGGCGTGGACGCCCGCATCCGCCGTTGGCGCCTGCCCGACCTCGACATGGACCCCTACGACGGTTACGGTGGGCGTCCCCTCCCCTTCCCCGCCGGGCTGGACGTGGGGACGGGGATGACGCGGGTGACATCCGCGCCCGCTGGTCCCCAACCCCACGGCGTCGCCCCCTTTGGCCGCGGCATCGCCACAGTGTGTCGTCCCCAGCCCCTCCGGCTGCGATGCCACGATGCCATCCCCCCCCCCCCCCCAAGCCACCCTGTCCGTCCCCCCCCGCCCCGAGGTGACCTTTCCCGGTGTCCCCAGACCCCGGGGTGCTCAGCGGCGTCCTGGAGGGCCACGGTGACGCCGTCTGGGGCCTGGCCTTCAACCCCGCCGGCGACCGCCTGGCCTCCTGCTCCGCCGACGGCACCGTCCGCATCTGGGACCCCCGGCGCGAGGACGGCACCTGCCTCAGCACCTACGATGCCCAGAGCGGTGAGCCGGGCAGGGGGGAGTCCCCTCGGCGTCGGGACGTCCCCACCACCCCCCTGTCACCCTCCCTGTCCCCCCCCCTCCCCGCAGAGCACGGTGTCCCACCTCCGTCACCTTCTCGACCACCCAGCCCGGTCACGCCGTGGCGGCTTTCCGGACGGGCGCCGCGGTGCTCTTACGACGTGGAGGCGGCTCGACCCGTCTTGGTGCTCGAGCCCGGCCAGGCGGCGGTGGGTGAACCGTGACGGGTGTCCCCCGTGTCCGGGTGTCCCCCTACGGCGGGCCCCCCCCCCCCCTTGTCACCATCGGGGGCCTGATCCTGGCGTCCCCACGCAGGTGGCAGCCAGGTCAACCAGGTGGTGAGCCACCCTCGCAGCCCCTCACCATCACCGCCAGCGACGACCGCGGCATCCGCTTCCTCGACAACCGGACAGGTTGGGGGGGCGGGGGCCTTCGTTAGCCCTAACGAGGCTGAGGGAGGGGGTTGGGGACGTCCCTGTCACCGCTGCCACCCCCATTTCCCACCCCCAGGTAAAGTCGTGCACTCCATGGTGGCCCACTTGGATGCCGTCACCTGCCTGGCCGTCGACCCAACGGCGTCTTCCTCATGTCCGGCAGTAAGTGTCCCCGTCCCTGTCCCCATCCTCGTCCCCGTCCTCGTCCCATCCCTGTCCTTGTCCCCGTCCCCCTCCCCGCCTTCCGGCACCTTCCTGCCGCTCATCTATGAAACGAGAGTGCCGGGTCTCGGTGCTCCTCGGCCACCGCTCCCGCCGCCGCCCTGTCCCCGTCCCCTCTGCCGTCACGGTCCTTTCCCCTCCCCGCTGTCACCGCCTTGGGGAGGGGCGGGAGGGTGTCCCAGGGGTCCCTTGTGCTCCCCAAATTCCTGCTCCCCCCCTCCCCTTTTACGTCTCCTCCGTCCCCGAGATCCTCCGCGAGCCTCCCCCGACTCCCACCTCCCCTCCTCGCCTCCGGCCGGGCTGCGCCCACCTCCATCGCATCCCCCCCACCAGCCTGGTGTCCCCGTGTCCGTCCCGGTCCCACCGCGAACGCCGTGTGTGTGTCCCCGTCCCCGTCCCCGTCCCGGCAGGTCACGACTGCTCGCTCCGCCTGTGGCACCTGGCCCACAAGACCTGCGTCCAGGAGCTGACGCCCACCGCAAGAAGCACGAGGAGGCCGTCCACGCCGTCGCCTTCCACCCCAGCCGGGCCCTCAGCGCCAGCGCCGGCGCCGACGCCCTCGCCAAGGTCTTCGTGTGACACCGGCGGGGGGGGGGGCGGCCGGGTAAGGTGGGGGGGGGGGGACGGGGACGGGAAGCGTGTGACATGGGGCGGAGGTGGCCTTTGTCACCTTCCCCCCCCCCGGCCCCGGCCCCGGGGAGCTGAGCCCGGCGCCTCCCTTGCGGCTCGTGACGCCCCGGGGAGGCCTCGGCGCCCTCCTGGCCCCCCCCCCCCCCCCCCCCCTCCAGGGAGCCTGGCTGGGGGGCGCAGGGGGCACTTACGGGCTCTATAGGACCCTCCGGGGGGCAGTTGTGGGCTCTATATACCCCTCTGGGGCACTTACGGGCTCTATAGGACCCCCGGGGGGCGCTTACAGGCTTTGTGTACCCCCCCCGGGGCACTTACGGGCTCTGTATGGCCCCAGGGGCACTTATGGGCTCTATATCCCCCCCCCCCGGGGGCACTTATGGGCTCTATATCCCCCCCCGGGGGCACTTACGGGCTCTATAGGACCCCCCGGGGGGCGCTTACGGCTTTGTGTACCCCCCCCGGGGCACTTACAGGCTCTGTATGGCCCCAGGGGCACTTATGGGTTCTATATCCCCCCCCCGGGGCACTTATGGGCTCTATATACCCCCCCCCAGGGGCAGTTAAAGCCTCTACGTGCCCCCCCCCCACCCCCCGGGGCAGCTGTGGGCCCCATCTCGTCCCTGGGGGGGGCGGGGGGGGGGGGGTGTGTCTCCATACCCCCAGGGGTAGCTTAAGGGCTCTGTGGCCCCCCCCCCCCCCCCCCGGGGCAGTTACGGGCTCAGTCTGCCCCTGGGGGGGGGCACTACATCCCCCCCGGGGGCACCTATGGGATCTATCTGCCCCGCGGGGGGGCACTACATCCCCCGGGGGCACCTATGGGATCTATCTGCCCCGCGGGGGGGGCACTACATACCCCCCAGGGGCAATTACGAGCCTTACGCCCCCCCCAGGGGCAATTATGGACCTTATAGACACCCCCCCCCCCGGGGCAGATCGGGGTTATATACCCCCCCCGGGGGGGGCTCTCTATCCCCCCCCCCCCCCCCCCCCGGGAAGGGGGGGTCTCCCCCTCAACACTACCCCAGGCCAGGGGCCCCCCCCCCAAAACCCCCCCCCAGGGGCCCCCCGCCTTGTATATTTGTACAGCCGTGAACCCCCCCCGCCCCCCCATTGCCCCCCCCCCCCCCGGGGGGGGGCTCGTCACCGCCGCCTTATCACTGTGTGATAGTCCGGGCCCCCCCCCCCGCCCCGGCCCGCCCCCCCCCTCCCCCGCGCTGCCCCCCCCCCAAATTGCCCTTTTAACATCGGTGCTTTTATTGTATATTTATTTGGTGTCTTTTGGGGGGGGGGGGGGGGCGGGGGGGGGGGGGGGGAAGGGAGGGGTTCGTGC
>JAPZLJ010000038.1:0-84641 GCA_027474245.1 Spheniscus humboldti | reverse complement strand
TAACCCCTCCTCAGGACCCCTGACCCCCCCATGACCCCTCCACATGACCCCTGACCCCCCGTAACCCCTCCCCCGCGCCCCCCTGACCCCCCCATAACCCCTCCTCCGGACCCCGGACCCCCCCATGACCCCTCCACATGACCCCTGACCCCCCGTAACCCCTCCACATGACCCCTGACCCCCCCATAACCCCTCCTCCGGACCCCGGACCCCCCATGACCCCTCCACATGACCCCTGACCCCCCGTAACCCCTCCACATGACCCCTGACCCCCCATAACCCCTCCTCCGGACCCCGGACCCCCCATGACCCCTCCACATGACCCCTGACCCCCCGTAACCCCTCCACATGACCCCTGACCCCCCCATAACCCCTCCTCCGGACCCCGGACCCCCCCATGACCCCTCCACATGACCCCTGACCCCCCGCCCCCCCTCCCCCGCGCCCCCGGAGCCCGGACCCGGGATGTAGGTGAACTGCAGCTCCCTGGCGACGGGCCGCAGCCGCTGCCGCAGGTCGTGGTACCGGAAGTAAATCACCTTCCCCTTCAGCGCCGCCGCCAGCAGCCCGCCGGGGCCCTCCCCGCCCGCCAGCGCCGCCAGCCCGTAGACGTTTGCTCTGCGAGGCCAGCCGGCTGAAGCTGTCCTCCACCAGCGGGCACCGACCCGCCATCGCGGCACCGGGCACCGGCTACCGGCACCGCCGCCGCCCGCCCCGCCGCCCGGGGGGCCTTCCGCGGCCCGGCGCCGCCGCTACGTCACCGCTGCGCCGCCTGACGTCGCTGCGCCGCGCCGCGCCGCGCCCGCCCCGCCTCGGCGGAGGTCTGCGGAGGGGGGGCGTGGCTCCGCGCGCCCCGGGGGCGGGGCGTGCGCCGTGACCCCGCCTACAGGGCGGGGGGCGTACGTCGTGACTCCGCCCACGGGGCGGGGCCTCAGTAAAGGGGCGGGGCCGAGGGGAGGCCACAGGGCACAGCCGGGACCCCAGGGCGGGGAACGTGGGGAGGGCACCGGGGGGGGGGAAGACGGGACCCCCACAGCGGGGGGGGGGGGGGGGGGGCTGTGGGGCGGGGTGCAGCACAGGCTCGTTAATTAACAGAGCCCAGGGAGCCTTAACGAGGCCGGGGACAGCGTTACCCTTGGGGGGGGGGGGGCGGGGCGGCAAAGGCAACCCCAGGGCCGGGGTTGGGGGGGAAGGGGGGAGCAACGGGACAGGGGGGGCACGCAGCCCCCCCCCCCCCCCCCCGTGATGCAGGGCCTGGCCCGTCTCCGCTCATGCAACGTTTTATTTGCCTTTGCGAGGGTGCGCTAACAGCCAGCGGAGCCCCGCGGTCGACGCCAACGCATGCAGCAGCGCCTGCCTTCCTCCTCCTCCTCCTCCTCCTCACCCCCCCAGGGAAGGAGGAGGGGGGGGGGATGACACAAACTTCCCGCAGCCCCTGGGGGGGGGGGACGACACGGGGACCCCCGGGGCGAAGGCAGGGCGGAGGGGGAGAGCTCAAAACCCGGGCTGCCGGGGAATATATTACACTGTTAAATATAATATGGGGGTGTCCATGTACAAGGGCGGGGGGGGGGGGCGCCCCAGAGCCGGGCGGGAGCGGCTCCGGAAAAGGGGAATGTCTCCGGAAAAGGGGAGGGGGGCGGGGGGGTGGGGCGAAGGGAGCGGGGTCCCTAGCGCAAGTCCTCCTCCTCGCCCTGGATGGTTTTCTTGATGCGGAGCAGCATGGTGGTGAGCCACTGGTCCAGGCGGGAGATGGAGTCGTATTCCTTCACCTGGGGAGGGGAGAGGAAGAGGAGGGAGGCGTTATTTGGGAAGGGGGGGTGGGTGGGGGGGTTCCTTCCACCTTCGTGGTTGGGGCGAATTCCCGCCTTTTACTTAAACCTACCGCATCGGTGTAGCCATCGATGTTCTGTTCCTCGTGAGCATCCAGCAGTTTCTGGAAGAGAAGGGGAAGGGGGGGGGGGGGGGGGGGGGGGGCGGTGAGTGAGGGGAGACACCCCCCCCCCCCTGCTCCCCGAGAGGGCGGCCAAGGGGGGAGAACCCCCACCCCTCGGGGGAGGGGGGGGGGGGGGGGCGGTGAGTGAGGGAGACCCCCCCCCCCTGCTCCCCGAGAGGGCAGCCAAGGGGGGAGAACCCCCACCCCTCGGGGGGGGGGGGGGGGGGGGGGCCAAGCGAGCGCGCCCCCCAAACCTCCGCTGGCTTTGGCTCTCTCCTCAAGAACAGATTCGGCGCGCGGCAGGGGGACGGAGCTGCCTCGGCCGGCCGGAGCCGAGCCCGCGGCAGCGGCCAGGAGCCTGCCGGGGAGCGGCCAAGCTGCAGCCGATCCCAGCCCCCCCCCCCCCCCCCCCCCCCCCCCCATCCCTTTTAGCGCTCCCCGGGAGCGGGCCGGGATCCCGGCCCCGGCGGCGTTTGGAGGAAGGAGGGAACTCTGGTCCTCACCTTGACCAGCTTGCACTCCCTGGAGTCCATGAACGCCGGAAACATCTCTTCGTACTTCTGCACGGCCAGCTGGAGGGGAGGACGGGGAGGAGGAGGAGGAGGAGGAGATGAGGATGGGGAGACGACGAGGACGGGGAGATGGATGAGATGATGAGGATGGGGAGATGAGGAGGACGGGGAGACGGATGGAGAAGGAGGAGATGAGGACGGGGAGACGGATGGAGAAGGAGGAGATGAGGACGGGGAGATGGATGGAGAAGGAGATGAGGAGGACGGGGAGACGAGGAGGACGGGGAGACGGAGAAGGAGGAGATGAGAACGGGGAGACGGATGGAGAAGGAGGAGATGAGGACGGGGAGATGGATGGAGACGGGGAGATGGATGGAGACGATGAGGACGGGGAGACAGAGATGATGGGGAGTGGAGCACCCCCGAGGGGAGCAGCTCGCGTGGGTGGGCTGGTTTTGGGAGCTTATTTAGAGCAGCGGCAAGCGTCCCAGCAGTGCCGCCAGCCCGGAGGGTAGCAGAGACACCACCACCCCCCCACCCCCCCACCCCCGCCTCCCCGGCCCCTTCCCAACCCTCCGCTCGTGGGTGCCGAGGGGCTGCGCGCCCCGTCCCCCACCCCAGGCCAGCCCTGACCGAACCTTGGCGTTGAGCATGTCGATGCAGAAGTGGCAGAGGGCCGCCTTGAAGAAGTACTCCTTGGCGCTGTACTTCAGCAGGGGACTGTCCATGGCGCTGGTGCCCACCTGGAGAAGACAATCGGGGGCGGGTGAGGGGGAGGCTGGAGCTTTCCCCGAGTTATTTAGGGAGCTCCATCGGACAAGCCCCCTACCGCAGGAGGGGCCGCGCAGCGGGGAACCGCTCCTGGCAAGCGCGTCGCGCAGGAGGAGGGAGGACACGTCCTCCTCAAGGCAACGAGGAGGCACAGACCTGCTCGTAGATCTCCACGGCTTTCTGGTACTGCTCCAGCTGGGCCGCGTAAGTGGCCACTTTCAGCAAGCACTTGTTGGCAGAGCTGTGGGGAAAGGAGAGCCGGGACAGCTCAGGGCGGCGCGCTCCGCCGGGAACACCAGGCTGCCCACGGAGCCACAACCCCACCGGCAAGGCCTCCCCCCGACACCCCCACCACCACCCCGCTGACGCCCCAGCTCCCACCCGAACGCTGGCAATTGGGGTTCCCCGAGGCGGGGGGGGGGGGGGGGGGAAGCTGCCGAGCACAGCTCCCGGCCCAGCAGCGCCGGGAACCCTCTTCTTTCCGCCCCCGGCACGGCAGGCAGAAAGCGCTGCCGTGCCCTTGCCCCGGGTCAGAAGCCGGCGGCGAGGATCCAGAAGGAAGCGGGCAGCAGCGAAGGCACGCAACGCCGCTTGGCTGCGGAAGGCAAACGGCTTTGGAGACAGAAACTCGGTCGCCGTCTGTTTCCTGACCCACCCCGGGGCCGGGCCGGAGCGCCGATCCCGCACGGGGAGCTTGCACCGGCGGCTCCCGCAGCGCCGGGAGCGGGCAGGGCTGCCCTGCCCGCGGCAGAGCCTTTACCTGTTGGACTCTTCCCCCTTGTAGTAATCCGCAGCCTGCTCGTAGTGGGCTATCGCCTAGGAGGAAGGCAAACGCAGTCAGGGCGTAGCACACCATTAAAAAACCCCCCAAAACCACGTTTTATATATATTTATATATATAAAAAATACGAAGACACGGGAGCTGCAGAGCCTGCAGCGACGCTGCGCTCGGGAGAACCCTCCCCAGCCCGGCCTCGCGGGGCGCGCGCCTGCTCCGAGCCGCCCACGCAGCTTCCGCTGCCCGCGCTGCCATCTGCGCTGGCCGCCGCCGCCGCCGGCTCCCATCCCGAGGTGGCAACCGTCCGGCAGCTCCCCGCCGAGACAAGGTCAGCGAGGCAAGAGGGCCTGGACCTTCGGAGAGGCATTGGGGGGGGGGGGGGCGAGATGCCAGGCCAGCGAGCGCCCCGGCGCGTCACAGCTTTATCGGGATGAGCAAAGACGCGCTCCCTCCCCAGGGGAAAGTTATTTTTCTCTTTTCAGCCCATTCTTTGAGGGGGCGGCTCATCTCCTGGCTGCCCGTGGGCGCGTTTCACACCCGTCTCCTGCCAACAGGCTGGGGACCTACTGGGCAGCTAAATTTGAAGACGAATCGTATCGCTGCCACGGAGCCCGTCGGATCGGTGCCGAGGAAGAGGAGGTTCTTCCCGACGGGAGCTCGCGAATCCGGCTGAGCAAGCCCGGCCCTTCCCCAGAGCGCCAAAGCCCAGCCTGGAGGCCAACCCCTACACGATTCTCCGAGCAGCTCATCGGGGAACAGCCACCGGCAGGGCAGGACGGCGCTGTGGGTTATGCCCAGGAGCTGCCAAGCAGGGTGGTCAGAGAGGCCGGCTGGGAGGAGCCCTACATTAACTCGGGAAGCCCGAATTAGATCCACGCAGGACGCGGAAACTTGCTCCCCTTTGAAATGAACCCGGTTTATTCCCCAGGAATAAAAAAAAAAAAAAAAAAAGAAAACAATCACCACCCCCCCGAGTCGGAATCTGGAGCACGGGGGTACGAACAGCGTCCGTGGAGGCGGCCCTGCGGGGACCCCGCAGGCACCTGAGCCCCCGGGAAGCCGGAGGGCTTCGCTACCTCCATCGGCAGCCGTGATTTCTTCTCGGATGGCTCCAGCCAAACTGTTCTCGCACTTCCCAGACGCCCACGCAAGCCCAAAGCCTGCGCCCCCCCCCCGGCCCTTCGTTAGCTGCGGCGTCAAGGCCATTCCAAGCGTCTTCCCGGGTTTGCGCAGGGCTGACACACACCGGGAAGCGTCGCTGGTATTTGGGGCTTAAAGCCGCCTCGGTGGCAGCCGGCAGACCTCAGCGGGGCAGCGGGCACGTTTCGGGGAAGAAGCAAGAACAGCCCGAGGGCAAAGGGTGACCTGCTGAGGCTACGTCACCCCGAGCAGGCGCGACAGCTCTGAGCTCATCTGCCGGCGTTGCGGTGAATCAGCAAAGCCCTCCCGAGCCATGAAGCCTCCGGGGTTTTGACCGCGTCCAAATCCCCCGCTTGAATCGAAGGCGGCGTTTATGGAAGCCGGAGGACGGGCAGCCATGCCTCCCCGTGCCCCGACAGCCGGGCACCCGCCCTGCGGCATTCCCCCGCTCTCCCCGGCGTTTACCTTTTCGATGTCCACCAGCTCCGTCTCGTAGATTTCCGCTATCGATATGTGGTGCTTCGCGGCGATGGTGAACCGACCCTGGAAGCAGAAAGGCGTTTGCAGGCGCTCGGAAGGGCGCCCCGAGCCCAACGGGAGCGATCCCCGCGCCGGCGACAGGAGAGCTGCTCCGAGGGCAGGCAGCGCCGCCCAACTCGCCGTTCCCGGCGCTCAGGGAAGGCTTTGGGCCCCTGCCCGCCACGAGTTTGCCTCCCGGTCTCACCGGGTGCTGGTTTCAGCCCCATCCTCCTCCATCAGCCCCGTGTAACGCCAAGCAAGCCGGACAAAACCCACCCGAGACACCCCCCCCCCCCCAATTCCGCTGAGGGCAGAGAGAGGTGGGTCAGCCCCGTCGGCCTCACCACCCTCCCCTCCCAGGGAAGGCGAGGCGGGAAGAGCACGGCCGGGCTTACCATGTCTGTGTAGATCTCGATAGCTCTGATCAAACAGTTAATGGCCTCTGAGAAGAGAAAGAACAGATTTAGTGAGCACGGGCGTTTCGGAAGAGCGGTGCCGTTTGTCACCCCTCCCGCTCCCGGCCTCCCCAAAGCGACGGCGCTGTACTTATAGCGCGCTCAGAGATCAATAGGCACCGAAGAAAAGCTGCTGAGGCTACAAGGCTTCGAGGGAAATTCAGAGCACGCGAGCGGCGGCAGCGACCGTCAGGGGACGGCAGAGCAAATCAAAGACTCTCTCCGTTGGCACCGTCGCGTCCCCGCGCCCCGGCGTTCGGCAGCCAGCTCGCACCAGGCAGCCGACGGACGCCTGGCCGTATCAGAGGTCTCTGATCACAGACCGCCCGCACCGAGATCAGCGACTCCGCTCCTGTACGCGTTTGAACCCCCAACGCCCCCGCGGACAGGAGTTACCCTAAGCCAAGGGGCACGCGGGGCGGTTTAGGCTTCAACGGCAGCCTCCGAGCTCGCCGGGTGCCGAGGAGCTTGTTGCCGCTACACTTCCACCACCGCAGCCCTGCTCGCGGTGCGCCGTGCCTCGGGGCGGACGGGAGCAGGGCCGCGGGGGCGGGGGGGTGGGGGAGAACAGGACGCAGCTCCTGAGGTCCCCAGAGCAGGCGGGTAACGAAAAGCAGAACCCAGAGCCGCTCCACGCAGCTCCGGGAGCCGGGACGCACGAGTGAGCTATTTGTTCCCCAGAACAAAAGGCCTTTGTTTGGGGCGCGGGGCGTTTGAGACGCAGACCCCCTAAACGTTCGGGATGCAGCCCCTGTGGAGGGACGAGCCCCGGCGGTAACTCCACAGCCCCCCTTTCTCCTGCCCCGCGGGACCAAGCCGGGAGCCCCCCGCCGCCTCTCCCCAGACCGTGGGGTAGGATTTAACCCGGCGTCGACTCAGACCTGGCCCCCACTGTGATGTTTCACCCCAGAAGCTCAGCCGAAGGGGAGACACGCGCTCGTTGCTTAGACAAGCGCCCAGATCCACCACAGCCGGTCGCACGCAGGGCAGGACAGGGGGGCTGAAGCCGCAGCGTTTTGCTGTATTTCAGGAGGAGGCGCCTTCCCCTCGCTGTCTCCGAAGAGGCGTGGGAGGAACTCTGCTGCAGCTAAATGCCAGGCTCCAGGAGAGGGATCTTTTTCGGACTGCTCCCAGCTGTCAGGCTCGCAGCGCTCCCTGCCAGGGAGCCGAGCAGCCGAGGAGCTGCCATCTGACTGACGGCTGTCACAGCCCCGTCTTCACCGCGCCCAGCCCCGGGTAACGTGGGACGGCGGTTCACGGTGGAGGAGAGACAGGAGGGAGCGGGGCTGGATCCCGAGCTCCTGTGGCAGCCGACCCGAGGGACCAGGCCAGCGCGGGCGCTGGGCTCGGAACACGTCCCTCCGGCGCCGCTGCCTGCAGCTCTTGGGTAAAGGCACCTGGGGGACCCTTAACCAGCTCTGAGGACCAAGTCAGTTCGCCGAGAAGAGACAGTCGTGGAGACGCAGGTGGTGTTCAACCATCTTTTTTTCTCTCTCCACGAGTTCACCCGCAGGGTTGTGTCTTCATCCTGGCCCGTCCAGCCACCCCCGCTGAACACCTCCCCTGCCAGAAGGCTCCGTCCAGCCCAGACCCATCCCCACCACGGTGAACTCCCGTGTACTCAGGAAGGTTTTTGGCCCCTCAGGAAGAGGCAGGCTCAGCCTCCACCTTCCCCCTCCGATTTACCGAAAGCCACAACGCGCCGGGGGTGGCGGGGGGGGGGGCAGCGGGCGCGTTTCGGCACACCGGCTCGCGCAGCCACCCGAGAGAGGAAAACACAGGTCGAGCGCAGCACGAGCGGATAATCGGAACATAAATCTCTGGGAGATTAAGCAAATCCTCCACGAGATTAAATTTGTTTTCTCCTCAGGTTAATTCATTATCTTCTCTGAAAATCACCCAAACTGATCCGGCCCCGGCGCAGATAACCCCGGGGGCAGCAGTAACGAGCGAGACAGCTTGCCAGGAACGGCGAAGCGTTCCCCCCCGCGGCGTGGGTACGCGCAAGGGAAGCGAGACCGACTCTCCCGCCCCTTCCCCTCTTCGTATCCCAAACCCAACGGCCCACGCTCGTCAGCTTCCACCGCTATCTTCCCCCCGCCCCGCGCTCCAGACCACGCAGAAGAGAGCTAGGATCCAAGTCACCCCCCCGGGGGAAGACGCAGGACGCCCCAACCCGTCGCCCGTCCCACCGAAGCCAGCTGAAAACGCCAGCCGTCGAGAAGGAGGAGCGTTTGCTCTCAGCCGCTCCCTCACCCCCAAAACGTCTGTGTGTGTCGTGTGTCCCCCCCCCCCCCAGCCCCAGCTCCCAACAGCCCAGGAGCTCCTCTAACGCTGGAGCGAAGGGAGCCAAACGAAGCGCGATCGGCGCCTGAATCACGACCGAACCCCTTCTGCAGCTTCAGCTGAAGCCATATGCTCAGAGTCAGGCTCGGCGGGCGGCAGAGGGATTCCCGCAGCGGGGCCGGGGAGGTGGGGGGAACCGACGTCATCCGGCAGGCACGCTGGCTGCGGAGGTGAACTTTGCCTGCCGCCAGCTACCGGAGCGACTCGCAGCTCGGGGAAGCACGTCACATCCAGCCCACGGCATCTCGGCTCGCTCCCGAAGGCGTCGAGAGGATGGGATAACACGCGCCCGGGAGAAACCCTTGTGTAACGGGCAAAAACCCAGCGGATACGCACGACACGCGGCCTCCGGTAACCGAAACTGGGGCGGTTTTACGCGTGCTGGCGTCTCCTGCCCCAGCTCGGGAGGCTGAACCGATCCCCGGCTCTGGAAGGCCAGAGGGAAATCGAGCCCTTACCTTGCGGGTCGGCTTTCTTGAAGGCATTGCCCGCGTCCACGAAGTTGGTGGCTGCGTCGTGCTTGCTCTGCAGCTGCAGGTGGAGCTGCGCCGCCTGGCAAAAGGCGTTCCCCGCGGCTGAAGGGGGAGAGAGGAAGCTCAGGAGCATCGTCTTAACCGTTTCAGAGAGGCGGGGCGGAAAAGCCGGGTGCGGGCAGGTTACCCTGCTCAAAATCGAGCTGAAGTGAGCGGCATCGAGCCTGCACCGGCTTTCAGACCCAGAGGGGTTCACTCCTCCCCGGAGGAAGCGAGGAGACTGCCCCCCCCCCAGCCCAGGGAAACAGCCCGCGGCCGCGCTCGTACGTACCGCTCCAGTTTTTGGCCATTTTGAACATGTTTGCTGCTCGGGCGTAGATGTCGCATGCTTCCTCTATCCTGGAGGAGCCCCTGGAAGCAAACAGAAGGCGGGCGTTGCATAAATGCCTGCCGGGAAGCTCAAACCCCGTGCCCGAGCGAGGAAAAAAAACCCAAAAAATAAAGAAAATAAAAACCACATTGCTCCACTCCAGCTGCCCACAAGAGCGAGGGAGGCTCCCCGGGGCGAGCTGCTGACACAGACGAGTCTCTCCCAGCTCGAGAGGGACCCGGCCCCTGCAGGACTCTCCCGGGAAGCTGCAATTAAAATGGAAGCCAAAGCGGGTTCGCTGCCTGCTCGCTCCCAGCTGAAGCTCGCAGGCGGCCCAGGGGCTGGCACGGCCGGAGGAATCGTGCTCGCGGCCGCGGGGAAGTAGCCCAACCTTTCCCTGCTCTAAAACTCCCCCCAGACGGCAGGAGCTGGGCCAGTCCTTCAAGAAGCGCTTTCTTTTATTAATAATTAATGAGCAGAGGGATCCTCCCGCAGCAAAGGGGTGAAGCGCCCGTCCGGGGGTCAGCCAGCGCCGGCGTGCAACCGGCCCGGTCTTTGCACAGAGACGAGTCTGCGCGGCACCAAGGGGGGGGGGGGGGGCAAATCGAACCCTCGGCGTTTGTCCTTCGCCGGGACGACGCGGGGCACGGGGGGGGGGGGGGGGGGGGGGGGCGCGGGGAGCAGAACTCCCTCGGCCCCGACGAGCCCCCGCAGAGAGGTACCGCCAGCCAGGACCGCGCACGGCGGAATTTCAAGTTTGAACCCCCCCATTTGAGCTGGCTGTTACGCCCACGCCGAAAGCGAGGGGCGACTTTACGACAAACGGAAAGGGGGTAAGAGCGCTTGCTGGTTTTTAACAGCCTTCCCCTCCCTCCTCCGTAAGCCCCCACGCCCCATAACGTGCCCCAACACCCTCGGCCACCCCCCACCAGCACCCCCTCAGTGCCCACCCCTCACCCCAACGCCCCCCAGGAGCTCTTAACACCCCTTCCCCTTGCCCAGCACCCACCCCTCACCCCAAAGCCCCCCCAGGGCCCAGTACCTTCATCCCAAACACCCCCAGGAGCTCTTAACACCCCTTCCCTGCCCCGCAGCACCCACCCCTCACCCCAAAGCCCCCCCAGGGCCCAGCGCCTTCATCCCAAACACCCCCCAGAAGCTCCTAACACCCCTTCCCTGCCCCGCAGCACCCACCCCTCACCCCAAAGCCCCCCCCAGGGCCCAGCGCCTTCATCCCACAGACCCCCCCAGAAGCTCCTAACACCCCTTCCCTGCCCCGCAGCACCCCCAGTGCCCACCCCTCACCCCCAAACCCCCCCAGGGCCCAGCGCTTTCATCCCAAAGGCCTCCAGAAGCTCTTAACGCACCTTCTCTGCCCCCCCTCTCCCCCCCCCCGCAGCCCCCAGCGCCCGCCCCTCACCCTAAACGCCCCCCAGGCGCCAACACCTTCATCCCAAAGACCCCCCAGAGGCTCCTCGCCCCCCCCGCCCCCCCACGGTGCCCCCCCTCCTCTCGAAGCCCCCCCGCCCCGTGACACCCTCTCAGCGCCCCCCCTCCCCCCCCCCCCCAAGCTCCCAACACCCCTCCCCGCCGCTGACAGGGCCCCCCCGGGGGAGGGGGGGGACGGGGGACGGGCGGCCAACGCCGTGACGGACCGGCCCGGGCGGCGCCCGCTCACCCGAAGAGGCCGGCGAAGAAGGACTGGGAGCCGCGGACCTTCTTGTCGGCCTCGGCCAGGAGCTGCAGCGCCTCCTTCTCCTTCCCGGCCTGGTCCATGGCGGCCGCCTGCAGCCGCGGCGCTCCGCCTCACCTGACGCCGCCGCGCGCCCCCCTCACGTGACGCCGGCGGGCGCGCCGCATTGGCGGGCGGCGTCCACGTGAGGCGGGGCAGCCCTTCCGCCTCTTCTCCCCCGCCGCGGGGGGCGGCGCCCCCTGGCGGCCGGGAGGAGCAGGCTCACGCAGGGGGCGGGGGGGGGGGGGGGACGGGGGACACACACGACAGGGGGGAACCCCCAGCCCCAAAACGGGCCGTTTTCGTCCTTTTCAGACATTCTGACGCGTTCCAGCGACGTGGGGCTGATGCGCTGGGCTGGAAACCCGCAAGCTCGGCCTGCCGTTAGTGACGGGAGGAGAGGGGTCCTGAAGGTCAGCCGGGCGCCCGTACCCCCGCCGGCACCGCGCTCACCGAGGGGTATCGCGCTGACGTCACGGCCACCGCGCTGACATCACGGCCACCGCGCCAACATCACTGAACTACTTGAGGGGCGTAGCGGGGCCGGCGCCGCTCCTCCCCGAGCCGAAACTACTGACAAGGGACGAGCGCTGGCCCGGAGGGGTCGGGACGAGGCTGGCGGCTGCTCCCGAGAGGCATTTAACGAACCCCCGGCTAATTAGCGAGGGCCCAGCGTCAGGATTTACGATCCATCTCCACCCCCAGCAGGAACTTTTGAGAGGAGCCCTAGATTAATTACTTCCCGGTGAAAGGGTAGCGCTCCGGCTCCCACATCCCCGCTGAGGAAGGCGTGAGTATTTAACGACCTGCGGGTCATTAACGACCTCCTCGTTTCCCCGGCCGAGCTGCGTCGCGGGTGTTCGGTATGTGCCGGACGTAACGCCGACGGCCGGCAGCGTTTGGGAGCAGGGGAGGCGAAGCGCCGCTCGGCAGAGCGTTACCGGCCGAGGGAAAACGTTTTTGGGGCGGAATCCCCCCGAATACGGCACCTGCCTGGGGTTGGAAAGGCGACGGGTCGCCGGCGGGACGATCTCCATCACCGGCGGCGCCTCTGCCGACCGCGTCGCCGAGTTGACGCGGTGGCGGCGGTGGGACAGAGATGAGGGGAGCAGCTAGGGGAGAGGGTCTCCCCCCCAAAAGCCGCCCCCCCCAGCGGACGACACCCCAAAACTCCTCGGCTTGCCGCCGTCGGAGCCGGTGCTTGCCACACTGCCCGGCGCGGTAAAATCCCGGTGCCCCCCCGTCGGCCGGCCCGCGAGAAGGACACACAGAGTTTTGTAGAGGTGAAACAACCGGGGTCGTCTTCGCCGCCGTTGGCGGCGCCTCGGAGGGCTCCTCGGTGAGCTCCCGGCCCGGCGCCGCCGGTGCCGCAGCCTGCCGCGTCTCCTCCGCCCTCACGCCGGCGGCGAGGAGGTAAGGCAACGGCGCAGAAACCCTTATTTCTCGGTGCGTGAAGCGGAAGGGAAGCGCTCCTGGTATTTTGGGGGGGGGGGGGGGGGGAAATGGGCCCGCAGGAGGTTTCCTCCTTGCTGAACCATTTACGCCGTTGCTTTACACCCGGTTTATAACGCCGTCCCGTCGGCGCTGGCGGCACCTCACCGAAAACACCTGGGCAGAAGGGACTACCGTATGCGGCGGAGAAAAATGGCAGCTACCGCCGGCTAAACGAGGGGTACGGCCTTTCCCACCTCGTGCTGGTTTAACCCCGGACTCCCACCCCCAGGGCCCCGTGAAAAGTTTTAGGACCGAAAACGCTACGAAACGCCCGCAGGCAGCGACCGGCGACGGCATCGGGCCCCTCCAAACCAGGACGGGGGCTCCGATAACGTCACCACCCCCAGCTTAGCGGCGCCGAGACCAGCCTGACCTCGCCTTTAACCCCAGAATTTTAATGGCGTAGGTCCCTCAGCCCCAGCCCGCTTCCCCGGGGGCGCGTCCTCAGGGAAAAAGCATTTAGGAACCGGCCCCTCGCTGGCCCGACCTCCCCGGCCCCCTCTGGACGATCGGATTCGAGAGGCACCAGCCTTATTTTAACGGTCCTTGTTTTTCCCCCCCCACCTCCCCTCGTTTCCCCCCCCCCCCTTCCCCCCTCTCCAAACTCGCGCAAAGAACACAATGGCAGATGTAAACTCCAAGAGAGTGTCTCAGTTCTTGCAGAAATGCGTTAAGCCGGAGGATAAGGGCGGAGAGGCGCGGCCGAAGGAGGAGGCGACGGAGGAGCCATCTCTCCCTCTCGTCCCGCAGACGGGACAAGGTACGTGCGCCGTTTTGGCGCTCCCCCCCCCCCCGGCCCCCAAATAAAAAAAAAAAACCAAACCCCAAACCAACCAAAAAACTGGGAAGAGCAGCAATCTGAACACGGTGCTTGGCAGCCGCCGTGAGGCTGCCGCCCAAAGGGTGCTCCTGGTTTAGGGTAACGCAGGGGCCTGAAGGCCAGAGAGCCGAAGGGAGGTTTAAATTAAAATTCTAGGCTACGTCGTGTCGCGTTTTGTCTCCTCAGAGGAAATACCGATGGTCTTCAGCGCCTACAACATGGCAGCCGCCAACCTCGGGCCATCGTCCAGGAGGAAGAGAGAGAAAGGCGGGGGTCAGGACGGCACGAGCACCGCGCTCTACGTCGACCGTCGCAAGTCCAAGGTGTGGAACTACTACACCAAGCTGGGAGACGCCTACGTGGAGTGCAACGTCTGCAAGAAGCAGCTCTCCTTCCACAACAGCACCACCACGATGCGGGAGCACCTGGTGAGGAAGCACAGCATCCGCGACACCTTGCTCTCCCAGCTCAAGGACGACCAGACTTCCGAATCCGACTACGCGGCTCAGGAAAACGCCGTGAAACGCTCCCGGCAGACGCCGCCGGAGAGCAGCCTCTACCACGCCGCGTCCTGCTCGGAACCCAGGAGCGACGTGATCCTGGAGCTGGTGCTGGAGATGATCTTCCGCGACCTGCACCCTCTCTCCATGGTGAAGGACAAAGGGTTCGGGCTCCTCCTCGGGTACCTGGAGCCGAGTTTTACCCTCCCGTCGCTCGTGCAGCTCTCCAGCATGCTGTGGCACAGGTACAACGTGGTCAAGCAGCACCTGGAGCGCTACCTGCAGACGGCTCAGGCCATCGTGGTCTGCGTGGAGTTCTGGGTCTCCCAGCTCAGCCAGACCTACCTGACTGTCACGGCCAGCTTCATCGACGGGGAGTGGCGGCGGGCGCGGTGCGTCATGGAGACGCAGCAAGTGCACGAAGACCAAGCGGAGGGCGATTTAGGGGAGAAGCTGCAGGCCGTCCTCTCCGAATTCGGCTTGTCCAGCAAATCCGTCTTCTGCGTCATGCACGACAGCCCGCGGAGCACGGCGGCGAACTCGCAGCAGCTGAAGAACGCGTACGGCTGGAGCAGCCTGTGCTGCGCCGCTCGCACCCTTCACCTCTGCATCAAAGCGGGGCTGGAAGTCGAGCAGGTACAAGAAGCCCTGAGCACCGCCCGGGGCATCGTCAGGTACTTTCAGCAGGACGCAAAAGCCACCTGCTCCTTAAACAGCAAGCTGGAAGCCATCAATAAAACCAAGCTGAAACTGGTGATGGACGTGGGGTCTCGCTGGATAACCACCATCGAGATGTGCGAGAGTCTCTTAGACCTGAAGTGGGCCATCATGTCCGTGCTGGAGGAACACCCCAAGGGCACGGCGGCGGTCCAGAACTTGGCCGACCACCAGTGGAAGCTCCTGCAGGACCTGGTGCCGGTCATGAGGACGATCAAGATCGCGACCTCCTTCCTGCGCGAGGAGCAGAACATGTCCGTATCTTCTCTGATGCCTTGCATCCACGGGATCGTCGCTGCCATCGGGCAGCAGTCGGAAGAGGCCGGCGCTGTCATCAAGACGGTAGTAGGCAACATCAGGTCAGAGCTGACGCGGCGCTGGGGGCTATCGGAGGATGAGAAGGTGCTAGAAAGCCCAGCAGTTATTGCCTCTTTTTTGGACCCGCGCTTCAAGGAGATGAGGTTCCTCAGCCCCGGCCTGAGAAGCGAGCTGCACAAGAGAGTCAAAAACATGCTGTCGCAGGTTTTCAATCACCAGTCCCCATCTGCCACCCAGTTTTGGATGCCAAACTCGGATTACAAAGCCGAGGGCGGAGACGCAGGCAGCCAGCTGGCCGCTCACAAGGACAGATGCTCGAGCACCCCGCCGCAGAGCATGTACGACATCCTTTTGGGGAAGGACCCGACGGAGAGCATGCCCGAGATCCACCAGCAACTGGAAAACTACATCGTGGAGCCTCTCTGCAAGCGCAGCACCGACCCGCTGGACTGGTGGAAGAACAACGAGCATCGCTTCCCGGCCGTGGCCCGGCTGAGCCGGCAGTACCTCGCCATCCCAGCGACCGCCGTGCTGCCCGACCAGGCCTTCGCCGCCGGCGAAAGCTCCCTGGAGCATCGGCGAGCCGTCCTGGCGCCGGAGAACCTGGACCAAATTCTGTTCCTGCATCAAAATTTTGACTTTTTAGGCTCGATGAGAAACAGTAACGAGGCTCGGAACAGAAATCTGCACTAACACGCGGGGAGGCGGGCACGTGGAGCCCTTCCGTGGGCCAGCGGGCGTTTAGTCGACCTGCGGGGGTTTTCAGACGCCGGCCCAACAGCCCCACCGCAGCTACCCGTCTACGGCAGCGGCAGCCAGCGCCGAATATTTTTCCAAACTCCTGCCTACGCGTTTTTGTAATCGCTTTGGCAACACCGGCAGTGAAGAGCGAGCTCAGGAGGCGGCGTGAACGCGCCGCCTTCCAGCACTCGCTTTCTCGTCCACCACGCAGCCTGCAGTCCCAGCTTTATTCCCTCGGGCTCAACGCATTCGCTCTCGGCTCGAGACCTCCGCTCATCCCTACTCACACCAGACCCACCCGGGGCGCAGGCCCGAGAGCCTGGGCCAGGCCTAAAGCCCCGAGCGCGTTCTCAAGCTCTCTGAACTCAGGCCCAGCCCGCGCCCGAGTGTTTTTCACACGTCAACAGCGCTGACTGCGGGCAAGCCGGGAGTTCAGAAGGGGCTCGGACGGCTGCCGAGCTGCCAGCACAACTACAGGCCCGGCGGCGGCGACGTCCCACGTGGATACAGGACAGGGGTGCGCCAACACAATTAATTCATCCGCAAGTACCACGTTACTTGACTGCGGCGCACCGTGCAAGAGGAGGGTAGCTTGGAGGACGCACGGGCTCTGTGGAGCTAACGTCGCCCCGGACAGCGTGTCCCGGGCTGGCCAAACCAAAGGGGCAGGGATAGCGAGGGCGTCCCGTCCTCACGTGAAAACACCCACCGGGTACATCAACCGAAACTCGAAATCACCGCTGGGTTTTCCTCTGGGGTACGAGCTATAATTGTAGCAACTCTTTGCAAAGCAGAGGTCAGCATCTTAACACACGTATATAATTAAGATCGCTCAGTGCTGCAACATCCCACTTTTTTTTTTTTTTTTTTGAAGGAAACAGCCCCCCCGTTTCCAGCTTTTTTTTTCCCCCCCCGTTGCGTTACCGCTAAAACTTTCAGTCCTCACAGCCACCTCCCTGTCTGCCAGCAGGGCTGCTGCCGACTTAAACGAACGTTACTGAAAGGCCTGTCTTCGTTTTCGGAAGGCAGCTGGTTTCCCCTTCGGAATCACGAGGGCTAGATGGAAAAGTTCCTTTGCCTTTTTTTTGTTTTTTTTTTTAAATACAAGTCACAAGAATCGAAAGGATAATGCGCGCACCCACCCCGCACAGCCTCCTCCTGCTTTGGGTAAAGAAGTTTATCGAGGCCCAGACCTGGAGGATCGGTCCTTGAAAGAAAAAATGGAACTGAAACACAGATTTGTTTGTAGCGGACGTGACTATTCAGCCTAGCAAAAACTAAACAAAGCCACAAAAATCTTGTGGCCTGGCAACAACAACAACAAAAAAAAACCCCACAAAGCTTTTTATCCCTCCTAGTGTAACGACAGCGGAGACAAGACCCCTTATTTATATTTCATTCGCCGAACGACTCAAACCCTCAATTCTCACTACCAAACGCAGTTTAGCGAGGCGGTGATACTCATGCAAATAGACACAAATCGGTGCAATAACAACACAACTGGATACGGTGCTTTAAATATTGCGAAAGGCTAGCGCCGACCCCGCCAGACAACTGCGAGGACTCACGGCAGATCAAAGGGGTTTAACCGCCCCGGTTCTGCTGCCACGTCCATCGCTGCAGTGCCCGAGCACTCTCCGGTGGCAAAACGAACAAGGGACCACCCACCACCACCCCCCCTCCCCGCACGCAGCCCCTGCTCCGTCCCTCACCCTGCGGGGAGCAGGCGCCAAAAGCCGGTACCTCGGATTTTGCCACAGCAAAACGAAGGAAGCGTTTGCGTTTGGACTGGAAAGTGAAGCAGCTTCGACGCAACGGCAAGCTGCAGCCTGGATCGGTCCCCAGACTCGACGGGTTTGCGGTCCCCGGCTTTAAACTTTCCAGAGAGTTTCAGGGACAATACGGATCCATCTTTACAGCCCCCCGCCCACCGACCGAGGGACTGGGCCCGCGGAAGCACGTGCCCAGGTTCTTCTTTCGAGACTGATGTGCAGGTAGCACGCCGTGGCCGCGCCACCAACCAAGCGTAACGAACTTTGCTTTAACTATTTAATTATTTATAGCATAACCAGCAAGAGCAGTCCAAGAACTTTTACACCTGCTATTCAAGAACCCAGTTTAATAAGCTAAGTAGAAAACACATTTTAAAAAAAACAACCCCAAAACCAAACCTTACTTGGATCAGAAGAGTGCTATGGTCGAGATCTGAAATGCTGTGCATGACTACCCCTTTATGGCAAAACGAGATATTAAATACGATGACAATTTCCCATTGATTTCCCTGTTCTGTTTCTTTCTAGCAGCACCAAACCCCGAAACCGATAGCAAGAAGTGAGGGCCAAGGGCAGCCAACTTTCCTTTTAAACGGAGGCAAAGGACTTCTTTAAGCAAAAGCAGAAGTCAAGAGCTTCTAGTATTTGTACAACAGCTATTTTACAGCCACCGACAGCTGCATATTTTCCCAACCATGCATAATTGTAACTCAATGCCAGGCACGCGTACCTCATTTAGCACACGTCTTTGCAGTGTTGATACAAGTCAGGAACATTCGATGCCTTCACATCCCTTTCTGTCAAACTCGACACCAGCCATTGGCGCTAACCGCTGAGGAAAACCCAAGGTAGTTTTTAAAACGCCCTACACACACAAAGTTGCGGCTTTTCTTCCAGAGGCCCTTTAGCGAACGTTCTCGGCAGCCTCGCCGAGCGCTTTTCCACGGCAGGAAAAGCCGAGGCGGCTTTTCAGCATTGGCGCGAGCGCTGCTGCGCTCCTGACGGATTAGACTGAAGAGCGGGGGCAACCTCCTGTCGTCTAATCCTCCTCAGAGCTCAGCCACCGCTCCGATGCCAGGGAAGGTTTGTGTCTTTTTTCTAAGCAGAGGAAACTAACCTCGTGGCTGCTCCGAAATCACGGTTTCCCAGTTACCGCTCGAGGAGGTCAGCATCTGGGTTTCCTCCATCTTTGCCTCACTTTTAAAATGCTTCAAGGGCCATGTAATCTTCACGAGAGGCTCTACCCGCTCCTGCAGGCGATGGCTTTTCATATGAGCGTTCCTACCTTTTATCGTGTCAAACGCCCTGGAAGTTAGAAAACAAACAGTTGTTTGGTTGGTTTGTTTTTTTGTTTTTTAAATCCCTTTCTTTCATTCGATAAACACCGTTAAACCAAGCTTCATTATTTCTGCTTCCGTGCATTTCTGTGGGGTTTGATGCGCGGTACGACACAGTTCCATTGCTTCGTTCTGCCGGTACCCCCGGCTGCGTGGGAGGGCGGTGGTTAAACGCGACAGACCCTCGGGTTGAAAGTTGGCTGCAAAGTCAAACAAAACTGCAGGGAGGCCCAGGGACAGGGGTAAATCCTCAAGCTGCCCTCAGCTCCGCTCCCCACCCCCCCCCGCCCCCTGGGCGGCTTTGAAAGTTTACATCCGTTTTAACCAAAAGCAGCAGGTTTCTAGAAGAAAAATTAATCGCTACCTTTCACACTCTCTACAGGGAAATATGCCCCCGTCGTCGGCACTTCCAGCCTGGTACGAAGACTCACGCAGATTGCAGGGCATCTTTTTATGACTCTTCTGCTTTATCTTCATGCTTTCCTTAGGCAGAAGACGGTGCCTCTTCTTCGGGCTGCAAACAGCCTGTAAATCAGAGAACCTTTATTAATTTTTCCTTCTCTTCAGAAGGCGGACAGCTAAAGTAAAAAAAAACTAGCTTGGAAGCTCTCTGAATTGCCGAGAAAGGCACCGAGAATGCATGACAGCCATCCGGCACAAAAAGGTACCGGCCCAAGTCTGCCCAGGCGAACTCCTCTGAACGCTAAATAGCCGAAAAAACGCTTTAATTCGACTGTGAGGATGGGGTGCAAACACAGACCTTGGAAGAAAAAACGTACGATTTATACTACCCTAAGTGGAATAGCACTTTCCTCCGCAAAAGTCTATACGACAGGTTTAAAGCGTAGAACGACTAAGCGCTGAAGTTACATGGTTACCCAGTTTCTACCACACACACACACACACACACACACAAAAAAAAATAATCTTTCTGTGAACCAAATTCCTGTTTACCGGCAGGGAACGTTTTAGCAATCCCCGCGCAGAGCCGCGTCACCAGCGGTTCCCTTTTACGGAGCACTGGGATGGTACAGAACAACCCCCAAAATCATCAGCAACAAGCTTAATGCGAACGGGATTATTAACGTTAGCGAGTAGCGGGGAATTCTCTTGTTTCGATCAGCAAGGCTGCCGGCACGTTAAGAACACACGCTGCCTGTAGAGTAGCAGCACGGTTTAGTAACGGCGCTAACTGCGGAATACCGCCACGCTGTCTCAAAGTTATTCTATAGAATAAGTTTATCAAAGCAGCAGCCGAATAAAACCAGAACCTCTCCCTGGGCAGCATCTGCCGCGCCTTTCACAGAGCACTGGAAGACGTTTTCATGGAGGAGCGGCCTCTCGCACAAATCCCCAGCCATTTTTCTACCTTTTCTTCAGCCTCTTCCACCTCATCCTTGTCTCTCTTGACCTTTTTTGCTATTACTTGAGCTCGACTGTAGTCAAACTTAATTTTTTTTTTCCAGATATAGTAATATTCAACACACTGGGACACATTCTTAGTCTGAATCTAGTGTGAGAAAAACAGAAGCAATCTATAATGGACATACTGTAGCAAAACATTTAAGACACAGATATACAACAAATCCATCTAGCACAGTTTTTCTTTCCCCCGTTTCTCTCCGGTTATCGCAACGCAACGTACGGGTGAGATCAGACAGAAAACCAGCCTTCCTCTTCTGAAAAGGCTGCAAAGACACGTTGGCGGGGCAGAACTGCACGTTTCACATGGGTGGTCAGCAGAGCGTTTCATTCCTGTTTTAATATCTCTGGTGTTTTGTACCAGAGGTATTAAATATTCTGTTGTAATTATACGCTAGGGCAAACAATGTCTTGTACCGGTGTCTTTTTAGCATTAAGAAGCAAACACTAGGTTTCAAAGAACAGGACTCCAGCACACAACCCAAAATACGACTTGCTGGGTTAAAACTGTCAACGCTAACAGCCCTAGATCCACCACGGCCCAACGGCTTTACCTTCTTCTGGATCAGGTAAAAATCCTTCTTGTGTACGCAAAAAGCCTTTCTAAACAACTGCTTCTCGAGAGGCGTCCAAGTATCTGAACCTAGTAATAAACAGCAACACGCAAATTATTAGATCACTCGCAGCCTAAGAGAAATCAGCACAATTTATTAGCCACGTATCGACGTCTCTCCTCCTTCAGAAAGCAATTACCAAACACAGCAGCGAACGCATTAGCAATAGTAGTTACTACTGCCAGCAGATAAGCCCTGCGTGCCGTAAAGCACGGGCACAACTGACAGGAAGAGCGTACGGCAACGAGTATTTGGCGTTGCCGCGCTTCAGCGTGCTCCTCCCGTTGGGTGTCACTGCAGGGCAGCGCACGTCAAAGCAGCGGGCTGAAACACAAGAAACGAGGCATCCCCCGCGTAAAAAAGCACTGTGAACAGATTAAAACTGAAAGTGCTTTGCCACTACTTTCCCCGCCCCAAAGAACACACTTTTTTTTTTTTTTTAAATGAACTCTTTAAATCAGGATACAGAAAGGGAATTGCAGCATCTGTTAGCGTTCCAGGTGAAGGAACGAGCTCTACTTCCAGTTTACCTGCGTAACGATAATTAGCCAGAGGATGGGATTCAGATTTCTGAGGCACCCCAAAAAGCAGCATCTCCAGAGCCTCCTGCAAGATTTAATGTAAAAAGACTTTAGATTCCCCCTGAGGAGGAGCAAAAAGGTAAATTCTTGCTTTCAGCTATTTTGCTACTTCAGCGATTCAGTCCACCGTCGGAAGGTTTTGCTCAGTCCACGCTCAGCAGCAGCGCTTCGGGATCACCTCAGCCCACCGCAGCTCATGGAAACATTTCCTCAATCCGCACCGAAGCGTTTTACGAAAACAGGACCTCAGGAGATCTCTGGGGACCAAGCTGCGGGACCCCGCCTGCCACCACCTCCAGGAGAAGATTCCTCTCTGCCGGAATCATTTTCGGCTCGTCCCTGCCGCAGCAGACGTGCTCGTAGAGCCTCCTCGTGGAGGCACAGCATACGCCGAGTCCTCCGCTAGATTTGGGCGAGCTGTTAAATCCCTTCTTCAAAGAACACGGGAGCAAAGCAGAGCCACTCGGGGCTTAACCGGGACCAGGCTGGAGGTGTTTGCTCAGCGAGGGGCGCCCGGGGTTGTTGCAATTGCCGAGCGCAGGATGTTTATCTAGAGCAGACCTCGGGTTTTATCTAATATGGCAATTCCTTCACTCCTAGCATTCGGGGGAGTAGTACTGATAGTCTCCGAATTGTCACGTAATTTACAAGAGACAAAAGAAGCTCTTATGCATACGCCAGGACAGGGTCTGTAATCCCAAGAGACGTTCGTGCAGGCTGCGGCAACAGGCAGCACGCAAGAACTCTGCGAGTTTAGCCAAGAGGCCGGAGTCCAGCCCGTGGAATAGAAAACTGGGAGCGGCTCCCACCTCACACCAGTAACAGAGGCTGTCTTAGCCCGTTATTAATTATGACCAAATAGCTGCTTCTTACCAGAACATTGCCTCGTGCTTCATGCAGACAATGCAAGGCTAGCTCTAGGTTCGTTCCTCCCCCCGGCATGACGCTGGAGCAGGCCATGTTGAGCAGTTCTGTTACTGCAAACGCAACGAAAACCAACAGAAAGTCCGTTTCCGTCAGGAAAGGAGAAAAGGTGCGATTCAAGACAGAGGGAAAACGGAACAAGTGCAACAGACAGACTGGAGACCGAGAAAAGGCACAGAAAAAAAAGGCAGATGTCCCGGCTATCCGGCTATCGCTGTCTCTACCCTAAGAACAGCTTTGGTGCCGACAACTCCAGAGACAAAACCTCCCCTCTTCCAAGGTCGCCGCAGACGAGGTGAGGCAGATACAAATGCCCCTGACCATTTCTCATGCAAGATGCTACCGAGAGCGTAAGTTGTTATTTGTTCACTGTTCTACCGCGACGGAGCAATCTCCTTCCCTCTAACGCTACCACGCGTGAAGGTGGTCGAGAAAGGAAGGGAGAGAATCTGAACGTACAAGAAGCTGCTGCGAAAAGGTGGAATTTTTGAACCCTAGTATCTCGGGGGTGGCCTTGGCAGAAAAGTGTTAAAGAAACCTCTGTCCTGTGTTTCCGGGTTAGTTGCGATGTCTCCCCAGGGCTTCCACACCAACGACGCTGCCTGTTCATCCTTTTCCAACTGTGATCTATCCCGGAGGTTGGGCACCTCCGCCTGAAATCGGCTTCCAACGTTGATGTGCCTGAAGCAATAAGAAAGAGGAGGTGAGGAAGGCAAGGTGTGAACAGACACACCCGTGGTAGCACGCAGGCACATACACACGCGCTTAGAAAGAGGGGCTACGTGACGAGCGAGGCTCAGCTGTAATAAATACGGTACGTATACAACACGCATTTCCCAGCAAAGCGTCACTAGCTCTCCTCTAACGACTTCCACAGTCACTTCTCAGCACCAACAGCGGCACCGCGCTGTCCCTGGAATCCTTCTGTCCCCAGTCGATCAAGGAAGTTTGTTCTCCCTTCCTCAAAACCTGACAAAATTTGCGAGGTTCACTTTGAGACTCACGGTGAGCAGCAAAAAAAAAAAAGAGAAGGCTGCGACCGTGGCCAAAAACGGACCTCTGAACATCGTGTGGAAGGAGGGAGGCGGGCACCTTTATTTATGACGCCAGCCTAACCAGTAAAGGAAGCCAGTACTTGACTGGGATGGCCCTGGGCATTTTGTTGCAACTGGCCAGCATGCGGCATCATCCGTCCAAAAAAACCGCCATTAACCTCACCAGCGATGCAGGGCAGCGAGAGAAGCGGCCAAGCGATAGGCTCGTGGGAGGGAGAAGGTCAATGTCAACTTTGAAGGCCTGCACAGCCCACGCGCTTGAACCGACCACACACCGACTCCCAAACCGCGGCTCCCTCATCGCCCATTTTCCAAACGTTCGCTACTGTTCTAGCTGCTACGCCATAACTCACGGCTGAATGCTGATTTTGGTGTTATCCTTCATCAGACAAAATCCAAAGTCCCTGTCCATTCTGCCTGAAAGACATAAAAATGCTCAAGATAAAAATCATTCCGCCGAGACCGTCCTTTGCCCTCCCTTCACATCCTCGTCGTCGCAAACCACTATTCTCTCGGAATTCCCCTCCTTTCAGTGAAATCGCTCGCTTGGAGGCTCTCGAGGTGGACCGTCCGGATGCAGTTTCACAGCTGCACCTGACCACGGGTCAGAAGTCAGCCACGCAGGGGCCGAGCAGTTCTGTGTTCTTCCTAAGTGAAAGCCAGTGTCAGAGCAAAACCCTGGTGGGCTGTTTACGTCCCCCTGTTCCACGACAGGAATCGCAAAGTAGAAGTCACGTACTTCTATTTTTTTTTTTTTAAAGCCTTCTTTGGAAGGCACGAGCAGAGCCGGGGCCTGCCCCTATTTGTAGGCGCGACTCCTGAACTCGGCCGCGGTCTCTGAATAACTACAGATGACAAACCACCGAGCAGAAGCCGAACCCAGAGGAAAACTGCGTTCACTGGGCTGCCGCCTCCGACACGCAGGGGCCCACTGTAGCATCTTCGGCAGTTTTACGACAGGACTGCTTGGGTGTAACCACTACCTGTGTTTAATATTCAGATTAAGATAAATTTTTACCGCAAACTGGTACAATAAAATCAGTTTACGAGTAACTCAAACTGCTACACGTAAACGCCCGTATTTCCACTGGCCCGCATACGATGCGGTAATTTACCCGACGGGAAGGCGGATACCATTTTGATTTATAACCCACCCATCTTGGAGAAAACGACTGCGGGTGAGTTTTCTGTTCCTGCAGTCCTTATGATAGCCAGCTGGATTCCTTTCCAGTTCTATTATCTGTTGAGTGCAGACATTAGGGTTTTATTACCTAATACAGCAGTGAACAGCTGGTTGGGATCACCGTCAGCAGAGGAAGAGCAGAGAGTGCTGAAATAGAGGCCTGATCCCTCCCGCACGGGGCTGAGCATCGGAGGCGGCGTGTAAGGAGAGCGCTGGAACAAGTCTCTCAGCAGATGATCCACCAGGAACACGGGCGAACGAAGGTTACTCTGGTAACACCCTCCCATCCCCGGCTGGGCTTCAGGGGCCGGCGGAGGTGGGATAAAGAGTGATTTTGGCCGCGTTTGCTTCTTTCTCTGGTGCAAGCTTTCTTTGAGGTCCTTCCCATCCGGGCTTTCCTTTTCAGTAACCTGGACAAACAATTCCAAACAAACCGTCAAATCCACAGAAAAGCAGCGGAACAAGTTCAAGGCACTTGAAAACACACAGAAGAAAGCTTGAGATTGCGCAGGGTTTTTATCTGGTTTTCCTCTAGACTCTCGGCGTCACGATTTATTATTCCCAGCTCAATAACGAACACCAAATCCCCAGACCTGCGTGAGGAGTGCCGCCAGAGGACCCTCTGCTCCAGTCCTCACTCGTGTAGACGGCTCTGGGGAAGCCAACAGACACACTCATGAGAACGAGAGCTGTTGAAAAGAACCCTCTGCAAGGTTTTTTTTTTTGTAGTCAGAGAGAGTGCTGAAAGAAAAAGAAAGTAACTTCTGAAATCGTCTTGAAATTCTTTAAATTGCCTAGCAAAATTCTCAGTATTTTCCTAGGCTTTAATGCCAAGCATCTGTCCTGCACCCTACTGCTGATAATTCCCACATCATCTTTTCTTTTCACACAACTCAAGGCGACTAGTGGGTTACACATTTCCGACAAGTTACCCGGATGGACGCTGGAACCTTTATCACGTCCATTTCCGTAGTAATTACCACCAAGGCCATCACTGCCACGTCATTTGAATATAATTTGGGGGATTTAAGGGAGCCGTAACGCTAAGCTGCCGGCTAAGCCAGCGAAACTCGCACGCCGGTGACCAGTCGCTCAAAGATGCGACTCCAGCGGAGTCGGCCAACTAAGACGTCACTGCTAAATCATTAAAATACTCGAGGAGTGCAATCGCCACCCACCTCCTTCCCTCCTTGCGAGTTCGCAGCCGTCACCGGCACCGAGACAGGAATCACGAGCGGAGCCGCTGTTACGTCCTCTAAAGGCACCTCGGGATTTGAGGGACAGTTTCCACCTCCTGCCGCCTGGAGCGACAGTTCCTGAGCGTTTACGTCTCCGGCATCGCACACCTTCCCGCAAACACAGACAGGGGTACGAGGTGTATCTTCTGGCATCAGCCATCCGAGGCCGCCACGGCGCTTCGCAAACTATTCTTTCGAGTCGCTTCCGAATTGTTTCTCCATTACATAAAATAACGATGGTAAGAGCTGCCACGCTGAGGAAGTTTCTCTAAGCACAACGTAATTTAGTGGGAGCCCAGGACAGGAATCCCTACCGCGCCAATTCCTTATTCTTATTGTTATAAAACTGAGCTCCCAAGTTCACGCTATCAGCTAGAACAGCCGGGCTTACACTTTTCACGCGCGCTGCACAGCTGTAGAGTAAGGAACATTGCTGCAAATAGCAGCAGCTTTCAAAATAGTACGATCATTCAAGACCGTCCGCTACGTAACAACCGCCCGAAGGGCTTCAAACAGCACCCTGATTCTGGATCCCATTCCTGTACTCATCGGGATTTTCAGGACAAAGGGCGAGTTACTCCACAGCTTTTATCGCCATACGCTACAGGCAGGTTTTAAAGAATCCTCACGACCTTAATTCAAATTCCTGTTCAATAACAAGCACTGAAGGGTTCAGTTTCTTTCCCTTTACCTGCTGTTCCTCCTTCCTTTGTGGTGGACGCCATTGTTCGCCACGGAAACACCTGTGGCTCTCCAGACCGTTCTCGGTATAAAACAGCCGACCGCAGTCCTTGCGGAGAAAGCCGCTTTCACCGCTGCTGCCAGCAGCAGGAGCAGCACCGCTCTTATTGCTAAGTGAAAAATCGAGATAAAGGGATGGAAAATTAATATTATAAAGTTGAACCACTTTTAAAAAAAGAAAATAACTTAATCACTATCAACGTTAGATCCACGCCTGCGCTTCCCGCCGTAGAGCTCATTTCACGTCTAGGTGGGAAATCTCTGCAGCAAAAGATGTTAACTAGAGAAAAATCCCCAGCGGGGCATCAATCGCCAGCGTTGCAAAGATACAGCTTTAAATAAGAGACACGGTTAAGCTACCTCCTCTTTTCAGCGGTTACAGGAATTGTACCTATGAACAGATACGTGCAAACATTATTTTCAAAGGTACATACATCGCTTTTGAACCGCGACACCAAAAAAGAATGACCTGCGTTAAAAACTCCAGAAGGATTTCCTTTCAGCACCACGCGTTCCACGCACCGCGGGATTTCTGACAGATCCCGCTCCGTGAGCGGAAAGACGCATCATTTGCGGGCAACTCCCCCGTGCAAATTCAGCGTTTGGGAAAGGCGACGTCGGAAGTCTTGCAGAGCCATTTCTCTACCCACACGACGAAGAAAGCAAACGAAGTTAAAGCTTCCCAGCGCAGCACACTTACTGCCTCGCCCTTCCTATCGCCCGGCTAATCCTCGGAACCTCTTCTGACACGGAAACGGAGGACCGGGCAGGCTACCAAGGCCGCTGGACCAGGTAATTATTTTCACGTGGCTCCCCAGGAACCACGACTTTCATTTGTTGCCAAAGAGCGACAAAATCCTTCTTTCTTATTGAGAGACAGCAGCTCCCTTACCTGCGCTGCTCAGCAGCGCTGCAGGAAAAGGCACCTCTTCCGAGGCTGCGTGGGGACTGCGCTGCTGCTCAGGACGGAGATTATACAAAATCTCTTCTTTTTTTTCTTTTCTCTCCAGGGAGCAGCTTGCTTTCTCACTCAGCCAACGGCAAGCTACCTAGCCTGGGCAGTAAGGTGGCAGAGCCACGATTTACGTACAGAGAGGACACCAGAGGTGTGCAGTCCCTGCGCCAAAAGAAAGTGGCAATAACCAAAGAAGAGGGAAGTGTGTTTATTTTCTTCAGCGGCAAGAATCGAGTCACAAACTCACTCTAAAAAAAAAATAATTAACCATAAAATTAGCTGATCGCTTCCAAGACCTAAATTCAGGGCCTGCCTCAACGATTATAATGCAATAATACTCTTTACAGGCAGACTGCTCACCGGGAATGAGACGGAGAGCGAAGCCCACACCCCAATGCCCCCCCCGCCCCGTCACCTGGAAAGCCTTCGACGAGGTGAATCCCTTAACATTATCCCAGATTTCCATTTCTTTACTTCCACGGTGAACTTTTGGTCTTTTGTCGTTGTAATGTGTGAGAAGAACAAGCCAGGTCATTCCTTATTACGTCCTTAACAGTCTTAAACATTTCACTCAAGTCACCTCCCAGTCACGCTTCCGTCGCTGCACAGTTTTTACGATCGTGGGTTAGAAATTAGGTTGGAAGTCTTGCAGTTCTAATTTAAACACCTATTAATTAGCACAATCTAAAGCTAGCCAAATGAACAGGCTACGTTAAATCTCAACCCCGAGGGAAAAGAAATGCACCTGACAGGTGCTAAAACGCGCTCTAGAAAACAACCGCCACCCTCAAAACTTCAGTGCAACCTGCTTACCACCCAGCTGGCAAGTTTTCTTCCTCTGCTGCGTTCGTGAGGCTGTAGATATTTCCACCCTGCAGTTAAAGAAACAATAATCAAAAGCAGATGTTATTCTGCCTGCAAGTAAAGTCTTAAAATATAGTCATTCCGTCTTTAAAAAAAAAAATGGAACATCTGAGCCGTTTTCTCCATGAAAATAACACTTTGCACTTGCGCAGCAAAGCAACGCTCGCTACCAAATCCCATAAATCTTTACAGTCACTAATCAATACTCCTCGTAACACTTCGATACACGCGTGCACGCTGTAAGCACACGTGCAAACGGGAATCCCCGTTTACACAACACCGGTATCAAACCGCATCATTTCCATCACAAGCCGCAGGCAGGGGCGGCCACGCTCCGATTCCTCGCCCACGCGCCGCTCCCGTGCCACGTGCCCGGCTCCAAAGCTCCAGTGACGCGGGGAGGACGGGACCATCCCGATCCCCAGCTGCTGCGGGCGTCGACTCTGCCGACACCACGCTGCCCGGTTGACAACAGGCACTCGGGAGCAGGACGGGGATTCGCCCGTGCCCCACGCATCACCCAGGCCCCCCAAAATCTCCTGGAGTTAGAGGAATGCAAATCTAAGACTCCCCTAAGCCACGGGCCGCTGAAGCAACACCTTTTCGAGGAGCCAGGGCGGAAACAGGAGCAACACAGACGGGGTTTAACCTCAGCGCGTTAGAAATTCCCTGTCCTGAGGGCTGCCAGTCCCCTCGGCCCGACGCACGAGGCAGCGGCGACCCCCTCGGGACGGGGCAAGATGTTTTCACATCCGCGTGTAAGCCTGGCATCCAACTAATTACCACCAAAGCACTTAAACCAACCCCAGACTTCGGAGATATTCAGTCCCCAAAACAGCCGCAGCACGTTTATCTGTAACGCAAGCTTCCACCACTACCCCCAGTTAACTATTCTGACTATTTGACTACCCTCACTTAGTTATTTTGACTTCGACCTCCAGAGGCTAACCTCCGAAGGCGAGAAGTTCGTTTAGGTTGACTCTTGATCTCCCTCCCACGGGCAACGAGACACCAATTATTTCCGCTCGAGAAAGGGGCTCCCGTTCCACGGGCACCGAGCTCGCTCAACCTTCAGGCGTTCGCAGCTTTTGATTATCACTGACCTGGGCGCAAGCCCGACCACGAAGCCAGGTGAAAGGCTACGCATCACGTTACTAAACATCCCGAGACTTGATCTGGTTAAGTTATTTCTAAACCTTTGGCACTGGATTAATTAGTTAATGGTTTTCAGAGCGCTCTGGATGTGTAAATTGCCGTGTAAGCGCCAAGCACTGTTATGGGTGAATCTAGAGCTCTCAACACTAATAAATAGCACCTAAAAGAGCGCAGGAAGACGGCCAACGGCTCCGAGACCCAAACTCAAGCAACAGACCGCTCAAAGCGAAGAAAGAGCCCGTTGACGTACTTGAATCCTGTTGAAAATGGTCAGCCTGCGCGTCCCCCCGGCCGCAGGAGCCGACGAGAAGGACGCCATGGCCACCTGGCTCGGGGGAGCCGCGCAGCTCAGGCCAAAAGTCAGCCTCTCCCTGCGGACGGCAGGCAGACGCCAAGACCGGCCAGCACCCGCCGGCGGTTTCCCGCCCGTCTCTGTGCTACGATCTTTACTCTTCTCTTTAAATGCAGAAGCCTTGTTTTCTAGCTGATTCGACCTCCCAGAAGAGTGGCTTCCCACGGCACTTCCACGCATTCCACACTGGAGCTGGCTAGGAACAGAGGAGTCTCTTAATCCCCCGTGTTCTTTCATGGGGGACTGAAAGGCAGGGGCTGCCTGCGGTCCTTGTTTCTCCCTGTCCGAGGAAACGCCCCGGAACTGGGGTACGGCCTTTTGGAGGTACGTGGAAGGCCCTTCGTACTCCGTCGGCTGCGGAAGCTGAGGAGCCAAGGGGGGCGGCTGCTGAAACGCCGCTTGGAGGGGGTTTGCTGGCAGGTGCTTGGCCTCGGGAGCCACCAGCGGGGACGGAGCCAGCGCCTGGGAGTGAGACAGGACCTGCTGAGATTTGGTGATCACCCGGAAGAGGTGCTGCTGCACCTGCAGCGGCTCCGGGCACTCAGCAGGCTCCTGGGGTGTCGGGAAGAGCTGCCTGGTCTCGCTCTGCAGCGCACCGCGTTTCCAAACCTCCGGAAAACTCAACTCCCCGGCGTTCTCCCACGGGTGGGAGTCGTGGGTTTTCACCGACTGAAAGGCTTCCTCAAAACAACCGAGGGCCGACTCACTTGGCGCGTCCTCTTCAGCTTTAAAAGGTGCAACGGGGAAAGACAAAGCATCCGGACACTCGTACGTGGCCGAGAAGGTGCAGGAAGGTCCGGCGAACCCCTCCGAAACACCCTGCGCTGCGACAGGCGGCTTGCGGGCAAGGCAGACGCTATCCCTTTTGGGTTTAGCACAAACCGGCACGTTTCTTATCCACTGAAAGTTACTGCTCGACTGGTTTGCAGATGGCTTCTGCCCTCCGAACACAGGAAAACAAGGCAGGGCACCGTCGGGACAACACTGCAGCCCCGCGGGCTCCGAGGAGAGCTGGGCTTCTGAAATAAAAGACCTGCTGGTCAGGTTGGTAACCACGTTCTCACCCGGCGCGACCACAGACACGTTGCCGGGATTTATTACGGCACAGACGTCGGAAGAAGCGGCGCTCTTTTGGCAAGAGAGGCGATCCTTCGATATATTGCCTCCTGCAGCCTCCGAAAGTCCACTGCTGTTAGATGTGAGGCAAGAGGCCTGGCTCGCTGGGGAGGAATCTGTCCAGGCAGCACCCGCGTGCTCTGCGGCGGGCAAGGCAGCCAAGGGAAGCTTCTGGGTCGCAAAGCTGTTCGCAGCGCACCCGAGCAGGTCTCTTTCGGGTGGGAAAGAGCCCGACTCTGAGCGCGCAGTCAGTCTGTCCACCGATTTCCCGCTGCCTTGGATATACGGACCGGGAAGAAGCGGGGATTCCCCCCCGGCACCTTCCTTAGGAGCCTCCTTGGAGCGGCAGAAGCTGTGCTGCAGTTCGTAATGCCGGCGCAGCGAACGGTGATCGCAGTAACTCTTATCGCAGTCTTGCTCCGGGCACACGAAAGGTTTTATTTTCCGATGCGTCAACATGTGTCCGCTCCTGCGGTGATCAAGAGAAGAAAACATTGCGTATTAGCGTTTCCAACTGAAAAAGGAAGTCATTTTGCACCTAAGCTACTGCAGCTCTTGCAGTCCTTCTGTTTAGTACAGTTCTGCTCAAGGCAGGGACACGGCACAGGACATAAATCAAAGCGGAATTTGGCCTCTATTCAGAAGAGGTTCACTAAAGTGCCCTCCGACTGCTTTTCCCACTGGGACGCAGAACAGTCCCGCTTGCTCTATCACCTCTCCAGAAACACAACTCAAAAGGGATCTGAAATTCTCCCCAAATCCAAGAGGATCTCTCCAGCCTATCAGCCCCCCGCGCTCAGCAAGGATGAAGCAAATCAGAACACAGCTCGGCAGGGGTCTCAACCCACGTTCCACCTGTGAGCGATGCCAGTCGACACAAACTAAAGGCCGGTTACAATTCTCTTTTGGTTTAGAGTAGAAAAGGGTAGAGTAGAAATTGGTAGAGAGACAGAAAAAGTTAGGCAGGCACGTTACCTAAAACAACGGGAAACTGACTGTAGAACTGCAGACTGTCACTTCGTAAAGGCACATTTTAGGACAGAATAGGTTTGTTGGCAACTGCCCCAGTCTGACACAAAGCGTAACGGTGTTTTATTTAGCCCCGGACTACCACCACCAAAAACCGGACCCGCAACGATCTGCTGGTGTTTCGAGAGCCTTCCAGAATTAGCAATAAAAGCTTTACGGCACCGGGAAGCGTAGGGTTCCAGGCAGCAGTTGCATCGATAAGCGATCTTTTGCAACAGCTCCTAAAACAGCGGCTGCCGAAAATCAGAAGCTGACTCTCCAGTACAAACACCTTCCACGCGACTTCCCCCACACCAGTCATCACACAGGGGAAGAAAAGAAAAAAAAAAAAGACTAGCTGCTATTGTAGGGCTCAGTATTACAGATTTTTCTGCAGCTGGACAGAAATAAGATACTTTTGAGGCTTTTCCTGCACCAGCCTGCTCTGGAAAATTCAAAGCTGATTTGCATCCTCTAGGGAAGTCGTTTTGTAACCCAACTTCACAGCGTTTGCTAGCCTGAAAACACGACCAAGACTAACAATCGCTGTAACTTCTGAAATTGGAAAACGAAGTGCCGCAGAAGCCAACCTTATTTACATTTGGTAAACAAGGCCGCAGCAACTCCACGCGTTTTTAACGGTGAATGCCTACGTACAGGTGGTCCGGCCGCTTAAAGGCCTTGCTGCAGACGGTGCAGACGTGTTCCCGTTTCTGGCTGTGAGTCAGGCAGTGTTTGCTGAGAGCGCTGGCACTGCCGAACACCTTCCCACAGCGGCTGCAGCCTGGCAGCGAGGTCCGAGGAAAGCCGAGGGGACGCTTTCCTCTCCCCGCGGATCTGCCGCCTCCTCCTCCTCCTCCAGCCTCCTCCGGTCCCGTCGGCGCGGGAAGCCCCGGCTCTGAAGGAAGGGAGCAAGCGATATCCTCAGGTTACTCTTGCAACGACAACCTTCTCACTTTAGTACCAATAACATCTCTTTTTGTAACGCTTCCGTTGGAGGGCTCCGGCCCGTGGGTTGCGATGGCTGAATATCCACACAAAAGCGAGTACGGAAGTCCCACAGGCCTGCCCCACCTCTTACGATTCGCAGCTCTGGAGCTGCTTTATTTCTGGGGTCTCCGCAAACACCTAAACCCACGTCCCACCCTCACACAAGTTACGTCCTTCGCCGTTTTGGACCTCGTCGTAATGAATTTTACCACTTTCCCCTCTTTCTTGGGAAAAGAGGGAGGGAACGGGACAACTCCAAACCACATTGTTCAAGGTATTTTACCTACAGCAATTCGACTCGGGTGATAACCCAGGCACTTCCCGCTGGACTGGACTTTGGGAGACAATTCAAGGTTCCCCACCCGCGAGTAAGGAACGAGCCGTTATGAGCTGTTATTAATTGGCGAACCAGTAGAAACGCAGGCCCCAGTTGTCAGGAGAAGTCTCGTTTCCTCACTCGAGCGCTGCTAGTTACGGATTTTCATTCGTTTTGTTTTCAAGCCACCCAAACGGGGCGCGCGCTTTTAGAGACATTAGCAATTAAGTCATCCAGCCCCTCCAGAAGAGCGTTTTACTAAAGGCGCTCTCCTTGCAACGGCAGACCTAGAAAAAAAGCCCATTCTGCTTAATCCATTTCACAGGGAATTTGAAACGCAGAAAGAATTAAACGGAATGTCTCTTCTCCGCTTCAGGGAAAGCCAGTAATATAGATGTTTGCAACACGTTTAGCAAATCTATCATTTTAATGCCTTCGCGTTTTCCGTTTCCAGCTGGAGAGCAGGTTGCAAGGACTCTTGGAAAAAAAAAAAGAAAAAAAAACCCCACATATTCCTGTCTAGGGTGTAATTTTAAGAAAATAGGACAGAAGTGAAATTCCTGTCAAAGAGAGGTGTTATAATTATTATCATCTTCTACAGCCTTACCAATTTGAACGTCATTTTACAGGTAAAAGGCAACAAGAAACATTTTCGAAGTGCTTACTGATTAAAAAACCCCCAGATATCCACCTCTTTACCCCAAAAATATTCCCACGTAATGGACTCCGCCACCTATATAAAGGTACTAAGTAACTCCGGCTGCTTTGATCTGCGAGGCACCCTTCAAAATAACAGAGAACGCCGAGTCCAGCGCGCTCACCGTGCTGCGAGGTCCGCGAGTCAGGCTCATCAAGGAGCTGAACAGAGTGGCAGTCCTTCGCCGGGTACAGAGAGAGCACGTTTAAATCGGCCTCCAGAGCGTCGCTGGCCGCATCCGCGGCTGGAAGGTCAGGCACCACGTCCAAACCGCTCAGCCCTCCGTACATCACGTCTTTCGCATCTAGGCACAAATCGTGGTTGAGGGCCTCGCTACACACCAGCCCCTGGCTTTCGGAAAATCCAGGGAGATGCATCTCCAAATGGACCGCGTTCTCATCGCCGAAGGGGTACTGGTCCATGCCCGCCGCCAACCTTACAGCCAGTTAAAGGTGGTCTCGTTTCCACCCAGAGCAAAATTCGGGGGCGTGCGGACAACAAGCCTCCTAAACAAAAGCATAAAAAGGAAAAGTTAAATAAGATTTGGTTGTTACTCACCAAACCCTAACCAGCACCGCAACTGGGGTATCGGCCCTGTATCAACCATACCTTATCGGAGAAGAAAACAGAAGTATCCCGATGCCCGTTGCGAACACGAGGCACGCCCCTGCCCTCTGAAGCAGAGGAGGGCTGCTGAGACCCCGCAGGCAGGCTTGGAGGGCTGGGGAGTAGCGTGGGGTTGGGGGTGAGGGGGCTCTCCCCAAGGGAAAGGCTGCTCTCGGCCTTGCAGGAGGCTGCGGGACCACCCTAGGGCTGGGGTTGGGGGTGAGGGGGCTCTCCCCAAGGGAAACGCTGCTCCCAGCCTTGCAGGAGGCTGCGGGGCCACCCTAGGGATGGGGCTGGGGGAGCGAGGGGGGTCTCAGCGAGGCAAAGGCTGCTCCCGGCCTTGCAGGAGGCTGCGGGGCCACCCTAGGGCTGGGGTTGGGGGAGCGAGGGGGGTCTCAGCAAGGGAAAGGCTGCTCCCGGCCTTGCAGGAGGCTGCAGGGCCACCCTAGGGACGGGGTTGGGGGTGAGGGGGCTCTCCCCGAGGGAAACGCTGCTCCCGGCCTTGCAGGAGGCTGCGGGGCCACCCTAGGGACGGGGTTGGGGGTGAGGGGCTCTCCCCAAGGGAAACGCTGCTCCCGGCCTTGCAGGAGGCTGCAGAGGGCCAGAGCTTGGGGCGGGGGCTCTCTCTGAGGAGAGCGCGTGGGCAGGAGGGAGGCGGGGGCTGCCCCAGCGCCGGGGCCTCTCCTACGAGGGGAAGGGGGGAGGGCTCCAGCCGCCCGCGGGGGGCTGCCCGGGAGCCTGAGGAGACGAGGAGCGGAGAGGGGTCCCTCACCAGCGCCGCCGCCGCCGCCTCACCCGTCGTCTCGCACCCCCGCCCTTCCCGCCCGCCGCCGGCGCATGCGCGCGCGCCCGCCGCGCCTCGTGGCGCCGCCCCGCCCTCGCCCCCGGGCGGCTGCGCGCGGCGTCACGTGACCGGGGAGGGGGGGAGCTGCGGCGGGAAAAGGCGGGCGGGAGGGAAGGGGGGGGGCGGCGGCGGCGGCGGCGCCATTTTGTTGGAGGGGAGGGAGAGGGAAAGGGGGCGAGAGGTGTGCGGGCCGGGGGAAGGACAGCGGGGGAGAGGAGGAAAGAGGAAAGGTGTGTGGGGAGGAGAACGGCGGGGGTGTGGGAGCGAGCTTGGGGGGGGGGAGTAAGGGGAATGAGCGTTAGTTGGGGGGGAGAGGTGAAGGAGCGGAGGCTCGGAGGGATGCGGGGTGTCTGTGAGAGAGGCGGCCCCGGAGGGAGGTGGGCGGAAAGGGTGGTGTGTGAAGTAAAAGCTTAAGGAAACTAGGGGATGGTAAAAGGGGGAGGTTTGGGTAGGAAATAGGGGGGTAGGGTTGTGGTGGGCATGGAGGGAGGTGTGTGGGAGGGCTTGGGGAAGGGGCTGGAAACGTGAGTTGTGGGGCAAAACCCTGAGGAAGGGAAAGCGTAGGACAGGACTGGTCTGAGCGTACGGTTTTAGCTGAGCTTCAAGCGAAGAACAACCAAATGTGCCTCTCGCCTGGACATTTTGCAGGCTGGCTTTGGGTAAATTATTTATCCAACTTGATTGTTCCCATGTGAAATGGGAATATTGCTTCACGGGATGGCTGTTACCTCTCAATAGCCGGTGGCTGTAAAACACCAAGAAACCCTGTGTTCAAAATGAAAAAAGGTAGGGTGTCGCAGCTCATCAGGACCTCTTTAAGCACCGTCTCCATGTTATTTTCAGTACCTTTCTGGGGTTTTCCCCACTATTTATTTCCTCCGTGTTACAATTTTAAGGCAGTTACTTGGGTTAATTTTAGCGGAGCGTCGTTCTGTCCCAGGACGAGAGCTAGGCCATTGCTGCATCCTTAATTGTATTAATGCTTTTAACTGGACCAGTGAAAAAAGCTCTTATTGGCGTTGGGGTCTTGGTCCGGCTGATCCAGGAGCCACCTGGATCCTAGCAAAGCAATTTGGGAGAAGTGGGAGGAAAAAAATCACCTGAAAGTAAACAAACTATGTTTTAAGTTGGAAGGGTGTCGCAGCAACTCCTGCTACTGCAATCTAGTGGTTAAAGCAGGAATCGCCTGCGAGGAGGTGAACAAACAAGTTTTAAGTGTTCGGGTATTATTACATAAAAATGGTATGTAATTCTGTTAGTCATCAGCTGTATATTTTAAGCAAACCTAAAAATAGCAGTGTTTGGGGGTTTCATTTGTTACTACTCTGCCATGCCAAGTTCCTCTCCAGAGTGAATGTTCATGTCCACGTGGGTATAATACTGATTAATTAGCGCGCTGCGTGATATGACTGGCACTTTATTCCGTAAGGAGAGGGGTTTTACCTAACTTTGGTTGGTGCAAGTGCGGTACTGGTGGGCCATTTCGCTCTGCTGAAGGATTTGGCCCCTGTTAGAGCTGGAAGAGGCCGTCCCGGGGGGGGTTTCTGGCCCGGGGGAGTGCTGAGCTGGGACAGAAACGTGTCGGGGGGGGGGGGGGGGGTGCACGACACCCCAGTTTATGGCTGCAGTAGAATTCCTTGTGGCTTGTCCTTTGTCATATCAGCCACACTCAAAGGGGGGTTTTTTGCCGTTTGAGGACCGCTTATTTGACTGATTGTAAAGTTGCCATCGTGAGAGACAAAATAATCTTCCTTACGATGACATCATGAATGCTTCCCACTTGGAAATCAGCCCCGTGTTTTGAGGGCGCTGTTGATGGCAACATCCTTCAGGGCAAGAGGCGCGTCTTGTCCCACGGGTTAGTCGAATTATCGCTTGCGGTGGCTTTCTGCCAAGTGGGGGTTTTTTTGGGGTTGGTGGTTTGGGGTTTTTTTTTAGGTATGGCAGACTCCGCTCAATTTGTTTCGGTGCTGTGGGACCGAAAAAAAAAACAAAACCAAAAAGGAAATAGTCGAGCGCGAGGGTGCGTCGCGTGGCTTAAATTATTTTTGTTTTGTAAGCGCTACTGACGGTGGGGTTCATCTCCTTTCCCCCCACCCCGATAAAACAGCCCGGAGTCCTGATCCTCTTCCGGCACCGTACCCGGTCGACGGCTCCCGGCGAGGCCCGGCGTTCCGGCAGAGCCACGGCGGAGAAGAAGAGCGTCGGTGGACGACGGCGTTCGGCTGGGCTGGCGCAGCGCTTTTATAGCGTAATGCACCAAAATAAACCCCTGCGAGGTCCCACCCAGGTACAAACAGAACGTATATCCAATTCAAATCCAGCCAATCCAGGGGTATAAACAAAGCCCCAAGCCCGGCCTCTCGCAGATTAATTACTCGCACTGGTCAATCACATTTAACCCGCCTAATCAGGGCGCGGGCAAGGCGCCTGGCCCCGCCAATCGCGAGCGGAGCCTCCTCGCCGGCTCAACCAGTTTGTAACTGGGATGTCGAGGACCCTGGGCTGGGCCGGGCGCTGGGCTGCCCGGGCGTGCCGGCGGGGAGGCCGAGCCGGCGCCGCTCGGGGGCTTTATCCCCGCAAAAATCCAGCCTAAACCTGGCAGATGCGGGGTGGTTTCTGGAGGTTTTGTGGTGGTGGTTTGTGTTTGTTTTTTTTTTTTCCCAGCTCGCCCTGAGCAGGAAGCAGTTCCTAAGCGTCGCCTTTCAATACTTTCACTTGTTAAATACAGTCGTCTTCGCTGGAAGGGAATGCGTGTATAAAAGTGCCCTTTGTAGTTTTTTTTAATAAGTGTTAAATCCCTGAAGCGCTGCCTCCAGACGCCCCTCTGCGTGCTTCGCTCTGGACCTGTGCCTTAAAACGCAGGATCGGACCCGAAGCGGGGCAGGGCCTGCGACTGACAAACAAGGAGGCAGGCAAACCCGCCCCTCCCTTTCTGGTTTTATTCCGCGTCGTTTTATTTTTCATCCAGGAATTAGCTGGAGAACTTTTACATTTTATGAAGGCGTGATTTACGCCGGCAGAATTTTTATGGGAGAAAGCCGTTATCTGTTTGATGACGTAAATTAGCTCGGTTACAGCCCCCCGTCTCTCCTTTTGCTCCCTCGATACTACTGGTGTCCTGTGCGGGTGTTCTTTGTCCGGGTGACACAGTCCCGAGCATATTAGAAGTAATTGAGGAACGTTTTATTGCTTTATTTATCCATAAAATAAACTTAGGCAACTGTAATTAAAGAACTGGGTCCTCAGAACTGCCCGTGGGTCTCTGCCGGCCCGGTTTGGGGGGGGGGGGTGTCTTGTCTCCCCGCCAGCTGTGGCTTTGCCGTATCGATGCCCGTAGCGAGCTTTCGGCAGAGCGCACCTCTAAAAACACTCTTTAAAAATAAAATGAAATAACCACGGGGTGCGGGCTGGCCCTGGGGATTTCTGGGGTCTCGATCCAATCGTGGGCGCTGCCGGGGGGGTCATCTCTGGCTGGACTCAAACGCTAAAATAATTAACCGTGTTGTTCTCCCGGCAGGGCCCGATTCTGCCGCTGACGAACCACGGCGGGATGCGAGGGGCCGCTCTGATGAGGGGGTGAGTTCTTCCCCCCCCCCCCAAAACGATGGGGGGAGACGCCCCCAGACGCGAGGCCGCTTTGCCCGGCAGGTACCCCCCCCCCCCGCGTTGGGGGGGTTCAAACGCAGCCCGGGAGACACCCCCCCACCCCCCCGCCTTAACCCTCAGGTTTTTCTCCGTTCGATACAGGAGCGGCCGCCCGAGCGGGCCGGGCTTGGAGAGGATCCCGGGGCGGTCTCCCCTCCGCGGACCCCGGCCGCTGGCGTGACTCGGCAGGTGCGTCTCCCCCCCCCCCCCCCCCCCCCCCAAACCCCGAGCGTTCCCGGGTCCCCGAGCGCGCCCCGGCCGGGAGGAACCGGCGGCCCGGCCTTCCCCGGGCTCGGCCCGGCCGGTCCTAGCAAGGCCGGGCCCGGGGCGAAGCTCGGCTCTCCTCGGCGGGGGGCGTGGCGTATGCAAATGCCGGGGACGGCGCGGGGGGGGGGGGGCGGTGAGGGCCGGCGAGCGGGGGGGGGGGGTGGGGGGGGGGGAGCGGTGTGCGTTTATTTTCGCCCGCACCGCCCGGGGTGCCCCCGCCGCTGCCGCCCCCCGCGCTGCCCGCCGGCGGGTCGGTCGGGGCGCGGGCGGCGATCAGGCAGCGCGCTGAACCCCTATGTGTCGGTGCCTGGCGGGGTCCTGCCTCCGGAGCCCGTGCGGGGATGTCTGGGAGACCCCGCGCCGACTGCTGCTCAAACATCACGGTGAGTTTCTTACAATGCAGCAATTTCGCTTTAAATCGCTTAACTCCGCTACCTGCGGCGGCGGGCGGGGGGGGCTGCCCCCTCCCCGGGCACCGGCCCGGCCGCCTCTTCCCCCCCCTCCCCGCGCCCCGGCCCCGCCGCCCCCGGACAGCCTCCCGGTGCGGCGGCTGCGGGTCACGTCTCCGGAATACAATGTACCTCCCCAAAAGGAGACGTCGTCCTCCGCCCCCCCACGCCCCCCTACACCTCCACACGCACACCCCCGGCCGAAAAGAGGGGGCGCCGGCAGGCCCCCCCCCCGCCCTCCGCCGGTCCCCGCCGCCTCCGGGAAGCGCCCTGCTCGTCCCCACCTCCTCCCGGGCGAGGAGAGGGGGGGGCGCTCGGGGAGAGGCCGCCGGTTCGCGCTGCCGTGACTCGGTGTTGCTGTCTCGGTTGCAGAGCCACCGCCGGCCTGGGTGTCCGTCCGTCCGTCCCCCCCCGCCGCCCCGGTCCACTCCTCCTCCTCCTCTTCCTCCTCCTCCCGGGGAAGAGGCAGGGATGCCCACGGGTGGGTCTGGAAGCGCAGGCATGGAGGGGAAGCGGAGGGTTTGCGATGTCAGGATTAAAAACCTCCATCGCCGGCGTCGCGAACGGTGCGAGAGCGAGCCCGCTGCTCCCCGAGCCCGGAGCTGCCGCCGGCGGCGCGTCCTCCCCGGCTCCCCTCCCGGGAGACGGCGAACCTGTGCCCCGGCCTGCCGCTGCTGCGAACCAGAGTTCGTCCCCCCGGCACCGGTTCGTTGAGGGGAAACCACCCTGCGGGGGGGGGATGTTCTGCTGGTAAAAGTAATGACCCGGCTTTTGGTATCGAAGGGGTGCCTTACGCCGCGTTACAGCTCCCGAGTTTTTCCTCAGTGCATTAAAAATACATTAGCTGAATAAACTACAGTTCGTTCCTCTGCAAATTCTCTTCTAGTTTTCATTTGTCTGCCGCTCGCAGCTTAATTTCAAAATGTGTTTACCGTTTGTATAGTGTTTTGGCTTTGCCTTTTTGCGTGAAAGGTGCCGGGCGTGTGGTCGTGGTTTTGGTTTCTGTGGGCTCTGTAGTTTTCGTGATACTCAAACACAGCACACCGGCTCTCCTTTCCGGGGTGGGCGGTGGGGGTGTTCCCTCCGTTTGTTTTCGGTAATTCCCTGTATCCCGCCTGCCCTCATTTCTGGTGGATTTCTGGTGCCGTTTCAGTATCTGGATACCCGCCGTAACTTTTTTGTTTCGCTGGAGAGCAGCAGTTGAACTGGTGGATTTGACCCAAAGGGAAACTGAGGCGGGGCGGGGGGAGCTTCTGGGTTTGTCTTTCCCCCAAGTTCAGGTGCGGCAGGACTCGATACCTGAGCGTGGGCTCGGCCGGTGTGACGGACTCAAACGGCCGCGGCCAAAGTCATGCTCTCAAGCAGTATTGCTGTGGCTGTGGTACCCGTCGGAGCTGCCTTCGCCGTGCCGGGGGCGCGAGGAGGGTGTTGGGGTGCTGCGCCGAGGGGCACCCCTTCGGCTGCGCTGGGCTCGGGATGAGTAGTTGAGACAACGATGTCGCTTCTGTGCCGTTTCCTCGTCCGCTGATGTCTCTGTTGACGCTTTCCGTTTACATTTGAACACTAAAATATTGAACTTTTTTGCTGTCAGTTCTTTGAGATGTAAACTAATTGTGCTGAGCTTTGGTGCTTTGGTAGTAATATTATTATTATTATTACTATTTCTAGAGTGAGAGGACAAGGTAATAGGGGCGCCTTTACCCTGATTGTTACCCAACACCGTTTGTTGTTTCACTTGAGAACAGCAGACAGGTGAAGGATCCCTCTCGCCGCGCGCGGGCAGCCGGTGTTTGGCAGTAAGGAATCTGTTCATCTTTACAAATCGCCTCCGTTACTACCAAACCCACCCCCCCACCCCCCCCCCCAGCACCCGCTGCGCTCTGGCTCTGAGCTCCCGCTGCCGCAGGTCGTCCAGTTATAACCCAGACCGATGCGACTTCTGGAACTGGTCAGCGTTGAGTTGCTGTCTCTCGATCCTCGGATTCTTCCCTCCTTTTTTAGAGGGGGGAGCGGGGGGCGAGGAGGGAAAGCAGCATTCTGGTTCCGGACAGAGGACAGGACTTGTCCTGTCTTGGCTGTGCCTTTGGGGCTGCGGCTCAGGCCCATGTGGTACTGCCCTGAACGCTCCTCGGCGGCAACCAAGCTCCCGCCTTTTGCCAAATACCATTTTGCCGCTTTGGTGCCGATCCACCGCCTCGCGCCAGCTGGGAGCTGGAAGTTCACCCCTTGGTTGGGTTTTTTTCTTTTTTTTTTTTTTGTCGTGGACAGATTTCTCATAGCAGGCAGCTTGGATGAATCGAGGCTAAAACATGGTAGCCTCGTTACTTTATTTGCTTCGGAATGATGGTCGCATCCCCTCTCTTAAAGTCTTTATTTCAGAGTGTTAATACGTGAAATTTTAAGCGATGCTCCTGTCTGAGCTCTCCCCGTGCCCTGCACACACGTACGCAGCCTGGCTGGGATCCCCTGGGTCAGGGTGTGGAGGCCAGAAGTCAAGTCTGCTCTAGGTGTATACGTTTTCTTACAGAGCTGGAGCTTTTCCCTAGAAAACGCTGTTTGTACAGATTCACGCTTCTCTCTCCCAAAATATTCAGCGATTTAGGTACTGGGGGAGAAATCCAGTGACCTGGAAGCGCACGATAACCCCTCTCTTTCTCCCCAGTGATGTATTTGACCAAGTCCTTTCTTCCCATCACTAATAAAAACCAGAGGGGCAGTCATCTCCAGGGTCTGTCGTGTGTGAAAGAAATACTTTGCACCAGAAAACGTTTTGGCGACAAATAAAGTAAACATCCTCCGTGCCTGCGAGCTGCCGCCTCGCTCCTGCGATGTCACGCTCTCCCCGAGACTCCTCGGCTTTACGGGGAATCTCCGCGGATGAAAAGGATTCGCTTCTGCGTCCCGCCTTGCAGGGAAACCCTCGATAAGACCGCATCCTGCAGGGATTTGGTCCTTAAATAGCTCATGAAGCCTTTTTTGAGTAGAAAGGGACTGTTTCTGCAAGTCTGGGGGTGCAGTTAGAGGGTGGCCATGTTTTACGTGGAGCTTTTATGGGGGCTCTGTGCCGGTTATCTTGTGTAACGTGTTTCCCGTTGCGTGGATGAGGCTGGATGTCCAGAGCACTTTCCTCTTTTTTCCCCAAGGGAAAAAAAAAAAAAAAAACAACTTGAGGGGAACGGTTTGTGACTTGGCGTTTCTTGCCACTTGCTTTTTCACGACACGAGAGACTTAACGCTAAGTTTAAGTCTCTATAGGAAAGAGAAACATTCAAAAAACACAGCCTCAAAATCGTCACGTTAGCAGAGTAGGGTTTGTCTCGGCAGCGGCTAAATTTCATCCTGTACTAGAGTGGAGTTTTTGATTTAAGAAATGGGCAGATTGCCATCGTGGGCGTGAGCCGCTCTCTTACCGCGCTCTGACTTTTTACAGGTATTTTGGTGCGGAGCTTGATAGTTCCGTATGAACCGGTAAGCTTTGAGCGCGTGCTCTTCCGCCGTCTTTTTATTTTTACGTTTCTCACAACCTTTTCCTGCTGTCTCTTCAGGATGGATATGTTAATGTCAAAACACGCGGTTTTAAAGTACAGCTGTTAGCCTGTGAGCGGCTTTGTATTTGGTCTCGGTCCTGTTTCGCTTGCCTCTTCCCTCTGACCGTAATTTGGGTACTAATTCCAGCAGCTGGAAGCCTGTCCCTTAATTCCAGGGGGCTTGCAGAGGGCGGCCCGGGGGCTTCAGGGGGACCACAGCCAGCTAATTGCGTTGCCTTCGTTGAGTTTACCAGGACTTCTTGATTAACAGCCCCATAATGCTAAAAGTTAACGTAGGCTAAGAATAAATGCCCCGCCGATCCTCAGCAGGGTTAGAGATGGTTTCAAACCTGCTAACGGAGTTTGAGGCGCGGGGGAGAAGGGGAGGTTTCTGACGTTTTCTGCCGGAATTCACCGGCAAAATAGCAACACGTGCCAAAAACCTCTGGTGCGAGCAGGGCTTGAGCTATCCCCCTCGCGAGGACGGCGGCCGCGCGTCGGTAATCTTATTGGTGGTATCGGCAGAGCAAGGGATTGCTATGGAGACTGAGCTATCGTTTCATCTCTTGAGGTGGTCCTTCCAGCCCAGGCCTGTTGGCGAAGCCGAGCGGGGAAAGCTTTTGTTCTTCTTGCCCGTTTCGTACCTGCTCTGTAAATAAACGGAGGGCTGTGGCATCCAGAGCTGTCAGACAAGCGCCTCTCGCCCATCCCGGCGTAAGCAGACTCCAAACACGACCTCTCCGTGTCTCCCCCTTCCCCCCAGCGTCGTCTTCCTTTTGCAGGGAGTTTGTTTCTTCAGGTAATCGGGGAATTACGTTTCTGTGCTGATACAGAGCCTGAGGAGCGTTTTCATAAATCAGCTGCGGGCGAGACTGCCTCTTTCCCTATTCGATAATAAAAGCAGCGACTCCAGGAGCAGATCTTCCCTTTGCCTGTTTGTGTGTGACTCGCCCTGCCCGTGTTCATCTGAAGTTAGTTTGGGCCACAAAACGCCCCTGTTTGGAGGCGCTGCCGTGGTAGCCAGGCAAACGCGTCGGCCCTTGCTTGGCTCTGTTAGCGGCCGCAGGCCGTCTGTGCAGAAGTGTTATTTCTTTGCCTTCTCTCGAGTAATACCCGACGTCGTCTGTCAGCCGCGGGTTCCCTGCGATGCCTGTTCAGCCTCCGAACCGCCTTGTCTCTAACTCAAGGCTGTGGAGCTCGTTCGGTGTTCCCTGTCGGAGCTTTTTATGGGGAGACGGAGCGGTGGAGCAGGCAAGGCCTGTCTCGGCAAGGTAGTAACGAACTAGGCGGAGGTACGGGTAGCTCTGCTCCTGACGCCGAGCCAGGCTCGTGTGTCCTTTAAGTACCGCTGGCCGTCCCCGTAACCTCGGTCAGGAGCGCGCGGAGGGGCAGTACCTGCACTTCGGCGATGCCTCCGGGCTCTGCACCCGGTTACGTCCCATCTCCGCAGCCTCTCGCAGGCGGAGGGGAGGGTCTGGCACAGCCCCTGCGGCGGAGGCAGAGCTCTCGCCTGGGCAGCCTTTCTCCGGAGCTGCTGCTTTCCGTTTGATAGAAGAAAAGGTGGTGTCAGACGGTGTGCGTAGCATCCTGCGCTGCAGCGTACGCTCCTGCTCTCGCCGTTCACCCAGGCGAGAGCTTCGGTTCCCACCGATGGGGACTTTTGGCCGCCTGCCTTGCCTTCGGGCCCAGGAGCCTGGCCAGCGTGCAGAAAATATTGCTGTCTAGATTGTACCGGCACCCCAGCGAACCCCAAAATATCCCTCCAGTTTTATCCCGTGAGCAAAGAAGCGGAAACCGTGACCTGAAATTTCTTAATTGTGCTTGGTTTTTATACGTAACGTGGAGTTGTTGGGATGCAGTTTGGGTCTCCGTTACCGTATGGATTTGTCTTGGATATTGCTTATTTGATAGCTGAAATATTTCAAAATCCTCCAACGGGGAGCTAAAGCCGTGGCTGTGCCAGAGCAATCGCGCGCTCCCGGAGCGGGTGGTGGTGCCTTCGTGCCAGCAGGAGCCTCGTCTTCCTCCGTCAGGGCCCTCTTATCCTCCTGACCAGCGGCGGCTGGGCAAGGACTTGACAAAGCTCGAAAAATTCAGTTACCTGTTTCCCGTAGGCCCAAGCTTATTAGGGTGAAAGATACCTTTGCCATTCCTCGTGCTCCCCACGGCCGCGTTCCCCGTGCGGTATAAAAACCGGAGCTTAATAACAGCGCGGTTACCGGCTCTAGCTGAAGGCGTAATGGCAAGGGCTGCCGCTCTTCAGGGCAGCTTTGTCCCCCTCTGAGCTTCCTAACGTTTTTCCTTCGAGCCCCGGCTCCTGGGGCTCCCCCCTCCCAGCCTCGGCCCTTGCTCCTCGCCTTCTCTGGCAGCAAATCGACCTGATTTTTTTTTGTCATTTTCCTTGCCGCCCGGAGAGAACCGAAAACCAGCCACGAAAACAAGACTTTCCTGTGGCTAATGGGAGCAGCCGCGGAGGCCGTAGGACGGGCTGGCTGCAGGCGGAGGGCAAAAATACTTTAGTTTACATTCAGTGCATGTTTGCAAGTTGTTTCTGCTCCCATAAGTAGTTGAAACATTCATTGTGGCTTTGACAAAAAGGTCAGAGATCTGCGCATGGTGATGCATTCACCTGCAAAAGGCTTTTTTTTTTGTGTTTCGGACAACGATTTCTCGGGCGTTTTCTGAAGGGGATGCTATGAAATTGTTGGAGAGCTTAAGAAACCTGTCAACGTTTGTGAGTTGTTGTTTTTTTTTCCTTACCAGTTGTCATTAAAAGTGGTTGCACCGAAGGCTTTTCAGCCGGTCTCTGGGGAGATACTACGGGTTCAGACCTGTCTCCTGATAGGACTGCGTGTAGCTGAGTGTGTTTCTCCTTTTTCTCTCATTTCTTTCTGAAATTTGCTCCCCATAAAAAAAAAAAAAACCCAAACCCACAAACCCCCAGCACCCCGTTGTCGTATTAATTGGCCTGGTTTTGTGCATCTGCTGTCGGAGGCGCGGGACTCGTAAATCTGTGTTGTGGAAGAGGCCTTCTCTCCAGGTCGGAGGCGCGTGCGGCCGTGGGGAGGACCTGCCTTCGTGTCTGATTTACCTCTTCTGTGGACCCAGGCCACGTGTCCGCAAGGGCCGTCACGCCTTCTCCCCAGCAGAAAAATACCTTTACAATACACCGGACAACAAAACGATGAGCGATATCTGTAAGTTTGAACCAAAAGGCAGGCCAAAACAACCCGCGACGGCTGCTCCTTGTCTAGGTAAACTGGGAGCGGTGTTTCCAGACCGGGAACAGCGTTTCTCCTCCCCGTGGCAAGTGTTTGCCGAGCTCCTTCCCCGCATCCTCTTCTTCCCCCTCCAGCCCCGGAAAGTTTCCCCCTCCTTCCCCGAAAAGCGAGCACTTTGCCTCCCATTGTGTTCCTCCTCCCGCTGCGGTCGAGGGAATGCGAGTCTGGAAATGATTTCAAGCAAAAAGCTCCAAGTAAATCCTGCGCCGTGCAGGGGGAGGGGAGGGCGGGCGGCCCGGGACGGTGCGAGTCCCCGCCGCCGCCGCGAGGAAAACGGTTCCCTGACCCCAAAGTGGGACGTTTCCCGTCGCCACCTCGGGACGGGGCAGCACGGGGAGCGTCCTCGGCGCGGCGTTGCCTCATCCCTCCTGCCCGTGCGAAGGGGAGAGCTGTCCCGTGCGTGACAACAGATCGATGCTGCATGAGTTACGGTGGCGCGAGATAGGAGGAGAACTTACTTGGGTGGATTTAATAATTTTTTAAGTAATAGTTAACCTAGAAGCCGTACGCAAATATTTTTACTTTGTTTTTAACGGTGCTCCCATAGGAAGAAATGTCCAACGCTGTTCTCGAGCCGCCCTCACCTGCAGCTGCCGTCTGTTTGGGACTCGAGGGAGGCCGACAGCCAAAATCGGGGTTTTCCTCCTCTTTCTGCCGCTCCCCAGGCAGGCTCGGTGGGGAAGGGGGGAGTCTCGCGCTCTCGGATTCCCCACCCGTAAAAATGGAAACAGCGATAAAACGCTTTAAGCTTCGGGCGTGCAATTAGGAATCAGCTTTCTGTTGTTGAAAACGAGTTCCCAGGGAAGGAGGATGTAAGTGCAAAATCGCCCGTTTACGAGTCTCTTGCTTTCGCCGCTCGAGAGCGTCTACTAAAAGAGTTAGAGAATCGTTTTCCTTCCACATGTAATCTTTGTAGCCTAAAAAAAAAAGAAGAAAACCCTGAAGGAAGGTGCGTGGACTTTGGTTCCTCCAGGAGTCGGGGCAGGGGCCGTCCGGCTGCTCCTGTCTCGTCCCCGCGGGATGGAGAAGCAGGCACGGCGCTCCTGCCATACCCACCCCGAAGGGCTGGAAACGAAGCGGAAGCCTCTTGAACCCTGGCAGCTTGCTGCTGTGATCTGTTTGTCTTACCCGTGAGAAATAAGAAAAGGAAAGCGCCCCGAAACCGCTCGGAGCGTTTAAAGGTCGGGCTGATGCGCGTTTCCGAGCGCGTGCGTCGGTACGGCACCAAACGCTGAAATAAAGACGGAGCGTGGTATTTATCTGGATGCTTGGAAGCTAATCGCAATGGAGACATCCTGAGCGGCGTACAAGAAGGAATTCTGCGGTGCAGTGAGAGACAAGTGTCTCCGGAGTGTCTTACAAGAATACTTAATGTGAAAAATGTAACCTTAGTCACCTCAAACTTGACTTGTTTACTCGAGATTCGTGGGATTGGAACTCCTGGAGTCTGTTCAAAAATGTGATAGTCGCCCCTTATGTAATAAAAGACGGGGGGTTTTCCTGTCGATTTTCAGTGAAGCCTCGGGAAATTGGGCACTCCAGTTTCAGGGGAAGTTGGAAACCTAAATTCCTTGTGGCTGGAATTCTAAAAGTGCTGCAATCTCTAAAATGGGTATAATATTACCGCTGTGCTTCACGGCACGGGAGGGATTTGAGTTTAATTCACTGCGAAACGCTGCAGGCTCTTCAATGCTTTATATTTCCGTGGTATTTGTCACTGAGAGCAATCACTTTTAAAACTTTCTGCTAACTTCTGGATGATAGGAAAATGATGACGGGCAAAGACAATTATAACTTGTTTATTATGCTCCTGAGCTTGTTTTTCTAGATCCTCAGCTGGAATGTAATGTTTATAAATCCGTGCATCAGAAAACCTACGCTTTAACTATCAGCTGCCGCAGCTGATAGCAGAACTTCTAAAATCATCAGCCCAATTACTCTTATTCAGAGTAAGCACCAATTTTCTGGACTATGCGGGCTGGGGGGGGGGTGTTCTTGTCGGAACAGCAGAAAACGTTACCGGGACCTACGGCCAGAGCGCGTGTGTGAATGAAGCTATACGGGGAGCTGATTCACGCACCCCTCTTCTGAGAACTGCTCGCTCATATTGAGGGCAGCGCACGTTACCGAGGAGAGATTAGGCCAATTAATTTTAGAAGATACACGCGGACTCGGGCCGTTTCTGGGAAATCCTAAATATCCTTCTCTGTCCTCTAGGTCTCGTACAATTAGATGCTCAGTGTGTTTAAACTCTCCCGCCGCGCTGCAAGAGCCGCTGCTTTTCCTTACGTGTAGCGAGTTTTATTGCAGGGAATTCCTATCTTAACCCTTTAATTGAAAATGAGCGTATTTCCAATCCTCGTGTTTCCGATTTTCCCTGACAAGGGAAAATTCAAGTTCTCCTGGAAAGAGGCAGGCCTGCAAACGTGTCAAAGCGGCGCAGGTCGCTTTTGATGTCATCCGAAACAGCGACGCGTACAAGGGAGGGTGTCGGGCGGGATTTGAAAAGAAAGGTTGCGGTGGGAAATCAGCAAGGACGGCAATCTGGTAAACGATTCGAAAACGTAAGCTCCCTCGGCTTTGAGCTGCGAGGGCTGCTTTCCCATATGCAAACGGCGATGGGTCGCTAATGCTACGTATATTAAGAACGCTGATAGACGGGGAGGAGGGATTGCGTTCGCTCACCGGTTCTTTTCTCGTTTACGAACGTGTCGTTGCAAAGGTGCATCCCGTAACCTTTCAGAAAGCGGTCGGCGATGTTCATATTCGGGTACGCGCAAAGCTCATTTATTGCCTTAAACTTCCAGTAAACCGAGTTGGCGGCGGGTGCCTGGCGTGGGATCCCTTTTGGTGCTGAAGAACGGCAGCCGATCTATTCCTGGCCTCCTCTTGCTGCGTGTTTCGACACTTCAGAGCGAGACGAGGCTCAGGCTGCTCTGCTCTTACCTGCTTATTTCCCGTTATTAACTGCAGGAAAATGTTTAAACGCGTCTTGCCTGGTTTGGTGGCGTGGCGGTGCTGCGGAGAGCTGCAGCGTGGGTGTTCGGAGGGGGGAGATTTGGCTTCTTTAAGGGGGTCAGCTCTGCATCCCACCAGCCTTGTATCCATGACAGCATTGCCGCATCCTCGGCATCGGCACTCGCAGCCTAAATAATTTATTCGCGCCTCTTACAAACAGAGATTAACATCAAGGGGGAATAACGTCCTATCGCTCAGTCTCTGCTTTGAGGGTTTTAAGGAATTCCAGAGTCCGGGAACACTCGATTTCGGGTGTTGCTTTTGAGCACGGCTGATCGATGGTGGCACTGGAGTGCCTGGATTTCTGGTTCCTGGTCGAATTCCCGTCTTGGCTTTTCGAACTTGCTCCTTAACACTTAAAATCGACCCGTTGCCGTTAAAAGCCCCACGCTCAGGCTTTTCGGGGGGGCTTTTAGGGTACTGGGGCAGTTGCTGTAACAGTCCTTCTCTATTTTTTCCTTCACGGTATGACTGCATAAAGCAAATATGTTCTGTATCTCATCTCCCATCCGTAATTGGCAGAGAGTTGCTAGAAACAAGAGGTCAGTCAAACACAAGCGCTCTCCTCCTGTCCCCTGTCGTAGCGGGCTCCCTACGAGGTCACAGCCACGCGGTGGTGAGGCAAACGAGGGTTTATCCGCGAGGGTGGTGGTGGGATGGGACGGAGGAACGGAGGGAAGACCGGGGCTGCTCCCCGGCTAGGTCCGAAGCCTTTTAATGTTTTTTGCTAAGGAATAGCGGTAATAAAAATCTCGACCTGGAGAGACGTGCTCCAAGCGGCGGGTTTTGTTTATGTTGTGGGTCCAAATGGTGTTTTAATTACATCTTGAGTTGCTGTGGACACTGTACGGAGCCCTAATTACGATGACTGTGCTGGGGTGTAAATTGGACCTCGTTCGCTATTTCCCTTATTACTTCAAGCTGCCCCTTAGGCATCGTCTCCAAAACTATTCCAAACAGAGTTTTCACTACTTGAGGGGACTTTTGCGTATAACCTTATCCTCCAATACGGCGACGGTTGCCTTACAGTTACGGTCGGAGAAGGATTTATGGAATTGACTGGATCGAGTCAGCGGAAGACGTGTACCAAATGGTGGAAATAAAACGCACAGGGTTGAGAAATCACTGGGAGAGTGGCAAAGTGTGGGAACGCTAATTCGAAGTTTATCTGTTAAAAATAGACGTTTGTCATCGGTATGTTCAGAATCTGGGCTGTTTCCTTTTTTGAGTTTCTGCTGGGGGAAGGAAAAAAAAAAACCACGCGTAACTGTTTATATTTCAAATATTTATTAGTACCGCGAAAATAAAACATACGTGGTTTAGTTTCTGTTTTGGGGGTTTGTTTGCTTAGAAACATGAGCACCGGATGGATTTCTGGAGGAATCCTTTCCTTAAATCCTTCCGCCGCAGAAAGCGTGGTGAAGGCAGCTGGGAGAGGTCCCGGCATTCCTGCAGGTCCTCTGGCAGAGCCTGCATTGAAATGGAGATTTCCTCGATTCCCGGCAGGATTCTTGCAGACTCTGCAAATCCCTCAATGCAGGCCCTACGGGGAAATGATAATTTCCAGCTTTCTTCCCCGGAAGATGCTTTTGTTGTTGCGAGGTTTGCCCTTCTCTCCCGCCCAGCGCACCTTCCTTCTTGCATCATAGAGAAATCTGCCGGGATGCTGGAAAAAGAGGACGATACCGGAGAAATAGGGGCCGCTTCCTTTTTCATCCGCGCGCTTGTGATTCCTGTTGTTGCTAATATGATTTATGAACGTGCCTTGAGCTGTCCAAAACATGGGTATTTTAGGGTTGGTGTCGTCCGTCCGTCCGTCCCCCCTCCCCGCCTCCTTCTGGAGTATAAGCTGCATGTCCTCAAGCCTGGAAAAAGTCCAAAAGTTCAATTAACGGTGATGTCAAGATAAATCGGGGTTTCCATCAGGAGAGGCCCCGACGGCAGTAACCGAGCCCGTCTTAGAACCTCTTATGGTGTCTGAAAGCACAGCAGCTGTGTGTTACTGATTTAATTTTGGTTTCATGGTTCACCTCCGGCTCTGGAGTTTGTCCTGGTATAAATGAAAATATCTCCGTTTCGGTAAAGCCCTGAGTAGATCATCCCTCAGCGAGAGGAACTGTGAAAATCTATGGTGATTATTGCGGAGGTTTCCCAAGGGTCGCAGGGATAATTTGGCCATTGAAGCCGGAGACAAACAAAACCTTACGAAACACCCGATTCTGGGAATGGGAAACTTCAGCGGGCTCTCTTAGTTTTAGCGAGTTATTTTCCCAGTTGCTTTCATTTGCTGTTCTCTGGGGAGGTTGGTGATAGATTAACTATTGATGCCGTGAAAGGGAGCGCTGAGGAAATATTTGGTACTTCCCTCGCCGCCTTTGTTTTATGTAAATTCACTCGCGAGTGGTTTTGGCTATCCTCTGCTCGCTCCTCCCTGATCCTTCTTCAATTTGGTTTTCCTCACTCAAAAAAATCCTCATGTTTTAAAGCGTTGCCGATGTTCTTAGCAGACCCTGGTCTTCGGCGGCGTGTTTTTATCAATGACCTCGGTAAGAGGAAGCCTGAGAAAATTGAAGGAATAAAAGTAAATGTTAATGAAACCTAAAAACCGAAAAGAAAACATATAATTGGTGTTGAGGATATAAACTTTGTGCGCTAGGTGTAATTTGATCTTACTCTGCGGTAAGAGCACGGAACGTGGAGAGAATAAAAGGGATTCTGTCTGGAAGGAAAAAGTGTTTGCTCAATGTGAGTAAAACTTTCTGAAGTGACTGTGCGACTTCAGTAGCTTCTGAAAATTATATTTCTCAGAACAGCCGGGTCCCCTTGAAAGTCGTTTTTTCTTGTCCTAAGAGTATGGGTGGGGAAAAACACCCAGCAAGGTGACTACAGACTGTTAACAGACGAGGCTGCGACTGAGTACTGAATAAAAGCTGGGGCGCAGCTTGTTGAAGGGCCGAGAGCCGGTGGCCGGCAGGGAGGGGGTGTTTCTTGTTCGCAGTCAAGGGACATCTGGGGCTGCTTTTTCAGCTGGACTCTCTTTCCGCGGTTGCACAGAGATCCCTTAGCAGAAGGAGTAGAAAATGATGACTTGTGAAGTAGCGCTTTGATGTCTCGCCTCTCTTCGCCGTCAGCAGGCACTCTCTCCAGCACCGCCTTGTCGCGAGCTGCGAGCGCTGGCTGCCCCGGTTAGCCAAGGATGGCCCCGGGTAACGCTACCGAGATGCCTCCCTATCCCATCATCCTGGGGTGCTTCACCGAGTCGCACTGCAGTTCGTTCACGAGGTCGTTAGCGGCTGTGTCGACGAGACACAAATACTGCCACTTCATACATTTGGTTTAATAACGTTTACGCCTCCCCGCGGTGTAAAAGGCTGCACAGAGTTTGAGAGAACGGAGGACTGGAGCCTATTGTGAGTGTGTGTGTGTGATTCCTTGCTGGCTTTCTGGTTCCACATATCCCTCGTGCTCCCTGGCCCTCCTTCCCCGTGAGCCAGGTGACATTGGCCTTGTGGGAAAGGGAAGGAACTTTGCAAGAGAACTTAATCATTGACTCGTTTCAGAAAGCCGGAGGAGAAACGCTCCGGCTTGTTGGACGTGGAGCTTCAGCGAAGCTTGCGGAAACCAAATTTCGCAAAAATGTTTCCGTCTCTTACCTCGTCTGTCTTTAAATTGCGACTTATTTCTGTTATCTTGTGAACATTTCTCAAGACCGTCTTTTTCCAGACCAAAACGGACTACAAAATATGACCGAAAACTTTTGCAGAACGGAGGTTCACGTGTGTGTCCGTACCTCTCGGTGCCTCAGCGTCGCCCTGGGTGCCGGCAGGACGTGAGCAGCATTGCACTTGGCCGGGGAAATCTCCCTTCCCAGCCTCCTCCTCCGACAGCTGGGCTCGTCGTAATAAATATTAATTTAGCTGAGAGCGGCCGGTTTGCTCGGGCATCCTGGCTACGACAAAACTTGATGCGTTCTGCACAGAGACTTGCTATATCTTCATTAAAACCACAAAAAAATACTTTCATCGATACCGCTTGTGTTTTAAAGGTTGTAGTTAGTGTCAGAGGGAACCGCGGGTAAGTGGCACGGAGCTGCTTTGCGCTCAAGATTTTTCAATATCTGTCACCATGATATTGCTGGTGTCGGTAAACGTGGAGCATTTATTGTCTCGAAGCAGAGGCGAAACACGGTGAAGCTGAATTCTCCAGACGTGAAAACGTTTTTGCTTTCACATCGAGAACGGCGCATCAGGCGCTGTGCCCTTTTAAATACCTGGTGTTTTTGAAGCGAAGGGGCGGAATTGTGGATGTGGCTGGACCGGAGACGCCGGATCCAGCCCCTCCGGAGGATGTTCTGCCATCTCGGTCGAGCCCACGGGTCAGCCCAGGCCAGCTAGGATTGCTTTCTATCAAGCTTTTTTTGAAGCTTCTTTCAGCTACTGGTGAGACTGTAAAGGAAGAAGCGGGGAAGCGATCTTTCTGTTAGATAGTCCATTAATTTTTGGCTCGGAAAGCAAGGAGGAAAACGGGTTTCCAATTATTTTCTCAACCGTTTTCAACCACGGCTCTGAAACTGCTTGAGGGAAATGATGCAGGGCTCTGAGTTGAACCGATCTTGTCTGGGCGCCGCTGGAGCGGAGCGGCGGCCGGCCGGTGGGTTTAATGACGGTCTTTTGTAGGATGGCTTCCTAACGACGCGGCCGAGCTGCGAGTCGATCACTTGCGTGTCCTCGTTGGTTCCTTCATGACTTGGAGATCGACAGGGCTAGCTGTTACTTGTGTTTACCTTTGCAGCGCCGTTTATACCTACTTCTAACAACTGCTGCTTGTCGTTAGTAGGATGAGACCTCTTTTCACCCTGATACCATGAACTGGATCGCTCCCGGGCTCGGAAGCCCGTTTTCCCCAAGTCTTGCAAAGGTAGTTGGTGGTTTGAAGCCGATGGCAGCTCCGTTTCAGTGCCAGCCGCGGTGATTTACCCGTGCCGGGGAAAGCCTGAGGCTGGCAGCCGGCAGCCGGCAGCCTCGCTCAGCTCCTTGTCTTGGGGCGGTCCGAGGCGTCCTCAGCTTTCCAGAGAGCTATCTCAAATGTTCCTGGTGTAATACAAAATATATTCTAATCATTATCTCTAATTACAAAGGAAAGCTGAATCACAGAGGAATAATGATTGTAGCGTCTTAAATATGATAAAACAAAGAATAATTAACAATTAAGGAGCAGGCTGCAGATAGGACTCCAAAGGGCTTGTATTTCCATTATCACGTTCAAGTTTTGCCCTGTCGCCGCCGGCTGTTGCCTCCCTTGGGCGCAGGGCAGCATCGGTGAAACCGTGCCGGCGATCCTTCTGCTCCGTACCTCCGCGGAGTCCCTCTCGCCGCCCAGGAACGAGCTGTCCCGGCTCGTCCTTTTGGCAGGCGGGAGACTCGCGGGCACGGTCAGGACAAGGCTCGTCAGACCGAAAGCGAAACCCGGCTCTGCCGTCTCCTCCGGGGAGAGGGAAGTGACCCCAGGGCTGCAAGGCGAGGCAAACGCCGAAAGTCTGGGCATGAGCGAGGAGGAAATTGCGCTTTAGAGACAGCAAAGGTTCTTTTCTTTCCTGTTTGCAGGCAGCGGGCTGGAAACACTAAACCCTGTTCCCTTTTTCTGGTGACCTTGCTCCGCAGGTCCTGCTCGGTCTGTGCCGTCATCTTTCCTGGATTTGACAGGGGGGGTTACTTTTCCCGACGGGACCTCACCGGGATAAGCTGGGAATTGGGGATGCGGCTTGCCTCTGCTGTGGGAGAAGGCAAGTGCTTGTAATCCCTTCAAAGTGTCTTTTCTGTCTCCTTTTCAAGAGCTTACCAGGATGCAAAGTTCAGTGTTTTCCTTCCCGTTCCATTTATGCCGGCGAAAGGCTTTTCCTTCCATCGCGCTACCATTCCCAGCTTTCGCGAGTGTGTGGCGTGCGTGCAAGATCTAAAAATAGGCTGACATCGAGTGTTATCGTATAATAAAATCAAGTCAGAGCTACTGTTGGCACGAAGCATCCCCTGAGCAGAGCGGAGCGAGGATCCGCAGAAGACGGTGCAGCGTCTGATGTTGTTGCCGTCGGTTCGGCACGCAGAGCACAGCTGTTACTGAAACACTTAAACACAGCTTTTGCCAAAAATATGTTCCTCTGCGTTCTCGTCAACAAAATGGGGAAAAACGCCATCCAGCGTGAAAGCAAAATGGGGCTGTAAAACATCTTCCTGCGTTAGAAAGTTTCCTTGTTGCTTTTTGCCGTGTTTTTCAAAGGGTTATTTCACTTCTTGGCCGGCACCGTACTGCGAAGAGCAGCGATTTCTGGCTGCCTTCCCCCCCCCCCATGTTTTTGGTTCATTTCTGGGATGATGTAATTTTTAATGTCGAAGATTAAAATGAACGTGGGATGGTAACACCGAAGGCAGTTTTTTTCCCCGTCGTTTCACCGTGCTTTACTAGGCTCTTGCAAATGGAGAGAAAAATGCTTCACCGGAGGTGACTTGTCGGCTTTAGTGAAAGCGCCACGTGTTTCACCAGCTCCCTTTTTTTAAATCATTTACAAAGTGTGAGTAAGCACAGTTGTAACCACGTACGCGCGTGTAATATCCTAAATCTTCCAGGGGTGACACCAGAAACGTTTGATTGTGGTGTCAGGATGGGATCAAATGCTTAAAATAACTTCGGGGGAAGAGGATCGCAGCGGGGCTTGCTTGAAACGCCCTGTCAGGCTGGCGGCTCCCTGGGTTTGAAAGAGGAGCGCGTCTCTGAAAATACTGTTGCGCTTTCCAGATTCATTAAACAGCACCCTAGTATTTCAGACGTACGGGTACACATTTAACGGCGTTAAACGAGCTGACTTAAGATAGTTCGTTTGAGGACGTTCACCCGCAGATCCCCACGCGTTTCCGAAGTGCCGCGGTCGTGATTTTGGTTTTACGGAGGAGGAAAGGACCGAAAGCGCACGAACGTGAAGTGGCGGGCAAGGTCAGTAGTGGGAACAGATCCAGGGCTTCGGAGCTCTTACCTCGTGACCCCTTTGCTGAATCGCATTGTCTCTTCATCCTGCTACCAAATACTCTAAATATATCCGTGGTGGACAGTGCTCTCTGTTGTAGAAATCGACTTTCCGCCTTGGCAGTAGTGTTACGAGCGTGACTTGGACGTGAAATGATGTTAGTAAGTGCTTACGCTGGCGTTTTTTTAAAGTATCTTAGATTCCCCGACTTCTCTCAGCTTGCGGGTTTTCAGCTGTGCCATGCTCCTCACAGGACCGTGCGAGGATTAAAGCTTGAAAGTGTTTCGAAGATTTAAAAGTCCTCTGCAGCTGCGGAGCGTGGGGGCTGGTCGCTGCCAGGGAAGGTGGCGTTGTGTGTGTTGGCGAAACCATTCGTTTCTTAAGTGGAATACAGCAAAAACGACAGAAAAATAAATTTTAGAAGGTGGGGGGGGACCAAGAAAATGTGCGTTTTTATAATAAAAGCGGTTTCGTCCAGCTCTCGTGAAGCGAAGTAACGACAGGGGGTTTTTTTACACCTTAAAGGTGTAAAAACCTGGCTCTTCACAAATACAATTACGAAACGCTTGCCGTGCGTGCGTAGCAAATGGGATTGACTGGAGCGCTTGCCGGCCTCTTGCGTTTTGCGCTTCAAATTGCCGTGCTCCATCCGAGGGGCAGAGCTCTCGCTAAAGGGTGGTTGCTTCAGCTTCGGTTCGCAGCTCGAGTATTGCACGACTGAGGTGCGGGGCGGGTCGAGAGCCCGCGGTACCTGTCGGTGTCGTACCTAACTTCCCGCTTAAAGAATAATTCAAACTAGTGGTCAGGATGTCGAGGACACCCATTTTTTTCCCCCCGTCGAAGAGCCTCAAATATGATTTCCCGGGTGTGGAGTTACATTAACGCGCGTGAAACGCTCCCGTTCCCCGGGGATCTCGTACCTCTGCTTCCCGTTTTAAAAGGGGGAAGACCACGTCATCTCGTGTCGCACCCGCGACGTTAAGAATGCTTTCCCTCTGCTTCCCATCTCAGAAGAGTCTTAAATCCTTGTGATATAGGTGAGTGTATTTTTGGAGGCAGAAATAAATGAAAGCTCGTGCACGCCAAGCGTGCGAGCCCTTGCTGGAGGCTGACGGAGGCCAACGTCCTCCCCGCTCTCGCCCGGGTAGGGAGCAGTAAAGCTGCTGGAGGCTGAGGGAGTTGGTGTTTCGAGGGAAACCGACCCAGGGATGTTATTTTGTGGTTTAAAAAGGGGTAAAAATGGGCCCTCTCGGGTCACCGTGCATCACCCGTTTGGTGTTACCGGCCTATTTTGGTTTTGTTCTACCCCAACAACAGGGAAGCTGCGTCAAATCCAGCAGTGAAACAAATCCCTTGGCAAATCTGTTATTTCTCTTTTCTCGTTTTGTTTACTTCAAACGCACTTTATCAGCTGACATCATAACTTCCCTGCAGCGCCTTCCCCTGCCCTGCGGTGATGATGCCGCTCGCGGTTCGTGACATCGCGCTTGTTCCTTCCCTCTAGCAACAGAGCGTCGCCCTCAAATACGGCCGGGGTGATGCTCGCCGTCAGCTCCTCTGCAGCGCCCTTTGCCTGTCGCGTAGGGGTAGGGTTAGGTTTACTGCATGTATTTAAGCAATATCATATATTTATATTTGCGGTGAGGATTCAGACCGCTGGGCTTTTCGTCCGGTTTTGAATACAGCTTTTTTTTAATTATTATTTTTAAGATTCAGGTCCCAGCTCTCCCTCCTGTCCGTTAATTAGCGATAACGGACCTGACCCGCCTCAGCACCGCGCTGCTTCATAACTGTGAAAAATAATACAGAATATTCCTGGTCTAATTTAATAGCATCGTGCCCTTGCTCCGCCTGAGTGTAATTCCTGCGCGCCCATCGAGTGTGTTCGGGGTCAGGAGCCCGCTCTTCGTGCAGGTGCGCCCGGCACGGCTGCCGTACATCATTGCTTTAAAAAGCGGTTTTAATTTCCTCCTCCCAACCCGGTGAGCCGTCTGTAACCAATATCGCCGAGTGACAAGGCAGAAATCCAGGTAGCGGCAAGGCATCTCGTAATTCATAAACCCTCCCTTACACGAGGGCTGTAGCAGGAAGCCAAAGATGGGGGCAGAACTTCATAAATACCATCATTTTGGGGGGGTGATTTCTGCGGCGCTGAGCCAGGCTTTCTCCGCCTTAGGAATTACCGGCGGTTTGCCCGGTGCGTGGTTAGAAGTGCCGGCGTGCGTCCCGAGCCCGGCGGGCGATGCTCTGCTCCCTCGGGGAGACGCGTCGTTGCGTGCGCCCGCCGGGTAGGGGAAGATTTCAGCTGGAACTCGGAGAAAATCTCCGTTCTGCGTTTCTGTAGTTGCTTCGTTAGTCCTAAATACTCAGCAGAACGCCTGAAACAGCGGAAGAATTAAAATACACGGTCTCATTCTATTCTCTGTGTGGAGCGGTGCGTGCTCTTCGGGTTACGGTCTTCTCCGGAGTAGTTAGTCGAGCGGTCCCGGAGCTTTCGCTGGCGTATTTAGATTATTCATTTGCTGGTCCTGAAAATAATGACAGCCAACAGACGACGACTGAAGTCAGATTGTTCAAAACCGTGAACTTCAGCCCATTAAAGGCTGCAGTGAGTTTCCCCCCTTTTTTTTTTCTTTTTCTGACTTTTCCGCCCCCCTCTCCTCCTTCTTGATTTTTACTAGCTGAGTTTCATACCACTGCGCCTCCAAACCCTGCCCAGACCACAGCTGTGGAGCAGATCTGAGGAAAAGAGGGGAAACACCAAAAAAAAAACAAACCCAAACCCCCACCCTTTTCCAGGTCATTAAAAACGGTTGCGAGGAGGTGGCCTGGTGCCAGATCTCAGGTTATTGGCGGAAAATCCTCAATTCCACCTTCTGAAGCAAAACGCCTCCCGATACGTTTGGCCACGGTGAACGTTTAGGGATAAAAATGCGTAAATGTGTGATTTTTAAATAGGAGTTTCGCCAAGCCGTGCCTGCGGGTGCCAGGATCTGGCTCGCACCGCCTCCCGGTGTTGAGGGTCTGGGACGCGTCCTACACCGGGCACAGCCGGCCGGGGTCACCGGTCCCCCTTGGCGGGCTGAAAACAAGGCGAAAACCGGCGGGTTTGGGTTTCAGAGTGAAACCTAACCCCCGGTTGGGAGAACTGCCGGTGAAATCCATCCGGTGGAGGGACGAGCAACCACGATGGAGGGACGGGGAGCAGTGGAGGGACGAGCAGGTCCCTCGGCTGCCGGTTACGGGGCTCGGCTGACCACGCTTTTGGCTTCCTGGTTGTCTCACCTATAGCCGCTGCTCGAGGAACGATGGTGGAGACGGGTGGTTTTGCCACCATCAGCTTCTCCAGCAGAGAATGATATTGGAGGGGGCGGTGGTTTTCGGGCTGATGGCCATGACCTCGCACCACTCGGTGCTCCCGTCCATCTGGGTTGATCCTCCTCTGGACTCAGTTGGTCCCCGTGGCTGCAGGGGGACCTCTGGTCCGGTCCCCTGTCCCCCCACCATCAGATAGCAGCAGGGCATCATCATCATCATCGTCGTCGTCGTCACTGGGGATGGGGAGGAAAAGCAAAGCGCGGTGTTTGGGCTGGAGGGAGCAAGGAGCAGCTCCCAACCCCTCTGCTCTCCTGACGGTAACGTGGTCTCTCTCCGCTCTTTGCAGTTGACATGGATGATGAAGACGGCCGGTGCCTGCTAGATGTAATTTGGTAAGTAGCACCGCGCTGTGAGCTGGACGCCGCGGCGGTTCGTCGTCTCTCGTGCTGTTTTGGGGAAGGCGTAGGGGTGGGAAGGGGTTTCTGCCCCCCTCGGTCTGTAGGCGCATCCCCATCGGTCACCACGGCTTCTCCAGTGCCGGGCTGGGTCTCCCGGAGCCAAAAATCATCCGAGGTGTGCTCCAAAGGGTCTGCAAACTTCCCAAACTCAGAAACCCCTCCTGATCTATGTTTTTGTTTCCCCCTCTGAAGCTCGGAGGGCTCTGGGCTTCTCCAGGGCTGCGCCGGAGGAGGTTTTACACGACTTCACGCGAGGAAAGAACAGACTCTGTGCACCCCGCGTTTCACTTGGCCCACTTGCAATGTGAACAAATCCCATCTCCCTGGTATTTTGCCAACGACTACGACTTCTAGGGATCCACGCGCTGCACTCCAACCCTTGCTTGCCATCGGCAGCACCGGGCTGGGGATGCTCGTTAGCAGGTCGCCCAAACGATTTTTTGACAAACTGCCTGTCAGCAGCCAAGGCGGGCGAATTTTCCAAAGGGCTTTATTGTGGTTATGAAACTGTTGGTAATTGGGGCTTTGCAGAATTAACAGGGGAAGGGGAGTAAGGCAGTGGTAGTGACCCAGGAGAAGTCTGACCTTCTCTGAGCACCTATACGTTAATTTATATCCGTAACAAAGCGTAGCCGCTGAAGTATAAACCCGTGTACATCGCTGGTTATTGCACGTAAGAGCATTCAAAGTTCTGTTAATGCATTAATTAGAAACACGCGTTTCACTCCCGACTCAAAGCGGGTCACGTGTTGCATCCCTAAATGGTTTCGTGTGTTGTTTTGCAGCGATCCTCAGGCCTTGAACGATTTTTTACATGGATCCGAAAAGGTGAGCGATGACTTGTTTCTATTCGCCAAAAACTTTAACGCAAACTTCCTTTTTTTTAAAAAAAAAAAAAAAAAAAAAAAAAAAGAGGTTTTCTAAAGAAAGAAACCCCCAAGTTCAGGATCCTTTTAGTTTTCAGGACTTTTGAGGACCCCAGCCAAGCGCACCGGGCAGCTCTCGGACCGGCAGCTCCCGCCGCTGCCCGTGTGGAGCAGCCAGCCGGGGTTTTGGGGCACTTTGAGCCGAAATGGGGTGCCTGCCGGCAGGAGACGGGGGCGGGGAGGGATGCTGCCCCACCGCTGCCCCCGGGTGAGAGCTCAGCGCTTCCCGGGGGCTGCCCGTCAGCAGCTGCACTCATTTTTTTTCCATCTTTTTTTTTTTCGTACTATATCTAAAGAAAGTAAATAAAATCTTTTTAATTACAGATTGACAGTGATGATCTCCTGGACAACACAGGAGATGCAGCCAGTGCCTTTTTTGAAGGTGCTGGGGTATGTATTTTTTTAATTTATACTTGGGGAATGTCAGCTTAGAAACCTTTCCTTTTTTTTTTCCCCCCTTTTTTTTTCTTCTTTTTTTTTTTTTTTTTGTTTTTGTTTCGCAGGCTTGTTTTTCATCTGTTTCCCAGGTCTAGCAAAAGAGGCAGGACGCAGGAATTATTCCCCAAGATTTATAGAGAAATAGCTCCAACAGGTTCCCCATACGGCGGGGAAGAAAAGCTGATTTCACGGGCAGATACAAAGTCTGCTTTCAACCAGGGAAAAGCTTTGAGGATAGAAAATCGGGTGAAGAAGGAGAAAGGTGTAACCGTGCCCTCACACCTCAAAGGCAGTAGAGATAACGTGGGTAAAGAATGCTTTAAAAACTTTGTGAGAAGAAAAATCCCTCGCAGTTCCCCCTTGGACTGGCGCGCTCCCTTTCCTCGCAGACCGCTGCCACAGCAAAGGTGAAATATGTGGAAGTAGATTCTAAAAATCCTTTTTTTTTTTTCTTTTTTCTTTTTTTTTTTTTTTCTTTTCCCCCAAGAGCATGGGTTACTCTGCATGGATAACATTCAGGCATGAATTTTTTTTTTCCCCCTCTCTATTTCCAGTTACGTTGTAATAAGAGCCTTGGAATTTTTTTTTTATTTTTTTTTCCTCCATCACACTTTATTTTTTACGAAGACTTTGGGTAAAGCTGCCGATGTTTTATAACCAACAAATGTACCTAGCAGTTGTGGTTTACTTCTACTTTGATTTTTTTGTTTTGTTTTATTTTTTAACTTCCTGGTTAGATCTGTGTTTCACAAAACTCGACGGCACAGAGCTGGTGGGGTCCGAGGTTAGGCTGCCTGTTGCTTTTCCGTTATTTTCGTGGTTCTTCCCAGCGCGGCCTTTGCTGCGTGCGGGGTGCTAGCCCAGGGACACCCTTCCTACGCCCTCGCTGTGGGAGGGCCGCCTATAGCGACGCGCTGCAGCGCGTGTCTCAGTTAACTCGGCTGCTGCTTGAACGTCTCTTGCAAGAAAAGGGCCGGGTTTTCGGTGAGTTTTTAGGCTTGTTTCCGGAATATGAAATTTCCGCTTCCGATCCCAACCACAGCTTAATCTTTAAGAGTGAGAAAGGCAAGGAATGTATTCAGAACTCTCATATTTGGTGGCATTGAAATGGCTTAACGCGTGAAAACGTGAAGCTTAAACGGTCCTTGGGATGCCGTTAACCGGCTCTGCCATCGGCCCCCTCCCTCACTTAAGGCGAGTCGTTTGATGTCCGCCTCACCTGCTCTCAGACGATGCCGCGCGTTAATTTAGGCTCTCCCAGGGATGCCGAAATGCTTTCCACGCTTAGCAAATCGAGGTGCAGACTGCGTGAGGGCGCTGTTCACCCGCTCCTCTCTGAGGTGGCTCACGAAAGCTGTTGAGCAGTTGACTTGAAGCCCTCTTCCCCATGCTTGAGCTCAATGCCTTCTTCTTTCTTCTCCCCTCTGACCCGCAATCTCCCAGCTGCACGTGCAAGAGTCCTCCGGCAACCATCTGAGCACCGAGCAGAGTCAGCCCACGACCAGCGTGGACCTTGACTTTTTAGAAGATGACATCCTGGGGTCACCGTCCAGCAGCGGGGCGAACCTGCAGAACTCGGACCAGCCCTGCGACATCCTCCAGCAGAGCCTGCAAGAGGCGAACATCACCGAGCAGACGCTGGAGGCGGAGGCCGAGCTGGACCTGGGCTCCTTCCAGCTTCCCACCCTTCAGCCGGTGGTGCAGACGGCCTCCGACGGCACCCCGCAGATCTTCTCCAGCGGGGCCGACCTGATCGGGCTGCAGCAACCCGCTGTCCTGACGCACCAAGCCCTGGTGCAGCAGTCGGTGGGAGCGGATGTCGTCAACAAGGCCATCAGTGTCCAGCCTTTCCTCCAGCAAGTCGGCTTGGGGAATGTCACCATCCAGCCCATCTCCAACCTCCAGGGCTTGCCCAACGGCAGCCCCAGCGGGACGCTGGGAATCGGGCCGATTCAGGTGGTCGGGCAGCAAGTGATGGCCATCAACCAGTCGGCGCAGCAGATCATCGCCAAGCAGGTTCAGCCCTCCCAAGTGGCCACCATGCCCGTCGGCAGCTACATCACCCAGACGGCACCCGAGCAGCAGCAGGTCACCCTCGCCTCAACGGGGGTCTCTCCGCAAAGCGCCGGTCTCGTCATCCAGAAGAACCTGCCGACGGTGGCCACCACGACGCTGAACGGGAACTCCATGTTCGGGAGCGTGTCCGGGACCCAAGGCTCCCAGCCGCTCACCGTCACCTCGAACTTGAGCAGCCCCTTGGTGCAGGCCCAAAACGTCATCATTCACAGGACGCCCACCCCGATTCAGCCCAAACCCGCCGGGGTCCTCCAGCAGAAACTCTACCAGATCACCCCCAAGCCCTTCGGTTCCAACAACACCACCCTGACCATCCAGAACGAAGCCACCCTGCAGCAGCAGAAGGCCCAGCAGAACCTGACCTTCATGGCCAGCAAACCCGGGCAGAACGTGGTGCTGTCGGGCTTCCCCCAAGGGCTTCCAGCCAACGTCTTCAAGCAGCCGCCGCCGCAGCAGCAAGCCCTCAGCAAGCCCATGAGCGTCCACTTGCTGAACCAGGGTAGCAGCATCGTCATCCCCGCCCAGCACGTCCCGCAGGCCATGCTGCAGGGCCAGAACCAGTTCCTCCTCCCCGGGCAGCTGGCGGGCGCCTCCGCCGTGCAGATACCCCAGCAGCTCTCGGCCCTGCAGGCCAACATGGGAGGGCAGATCCTGACCACCTCCCACCCTGGCGGGCAAGCCCATATCATAACTAGCCAAGGGCCGGGCGGACAGCTGATAACCAACCAGGCCTTGCCGGCCCAGATCCTCACCAACCAGAACATCGCCAGCCAGCTGAACCTGGGCCAGGTGCTCACCTCGCAGAACGCCCACGGCACCGCTCACATACTCTCGGCTCCCATCCAGCTCCAGCCCGGCCAGGTGGGTCAGCCGGCTCTCTTCCAGATGCCCGTTTCGCTGGCGGGCAGTTTGACCACGCAGAGCCAACCCTCCGTGGCCGCCTCGCTGGGCCAGACGGGGCAGACGGTGATCCAGGGGGTGACGCTGCCCAACCAGGTGGCCATGCTCAACGCCACCGAGAACCTCGGCCAGGCGGTGAGCATCCAAGCCTCCGCCACCACTAGCAGCCAAAGCCCCGGCCTCGTCCAGCCGCAGCCCGCCTCGGGTGCCAGCCTGCTGCCCAGCGCCGACCAGTCCTCCATCCTCACCGTCCAAACCGCCTCCCAGCCGCCCGCTCCGCTCCAGCTCAACGTGCCGCCGCCGCCGCCGCCTCCGCCGCCCGCCCAGCAGCCCGTGACTTCCCAGCCCAGCCCCAGCTTGGCCTCCAGCCCGGAGAAGATCATCCTGGGGCAGGCAGCCGCCGGAGCCGTCATCAACCAGGACTCCATGCAGATGTTCCTACAGCAGGCAAGTAGAGCCCCTCTGGGCGGTGGCCGCGGTGTTTGCAGCCCGCTGGGTGTTCGGAGACTGACACCAAGCACAGAGGGCTCTGGAGAGCCCCACTTTCGGGCTTGCTTTACACGCCGTACGTGCTAGAAGTGCTCCTGCGTAGTCTTAATTCTCTGCGTGTTGTCTTCCCACCGTAGGGCAAGTCCCTTCCTCAGTAGGTGTTTAAAAAGTTGCCGGAAGCAGTGAGCGGGGCTCAGGGCCGCTCTGCATGTAGTCGAGTGCCATCACCTTGCTTTTGGAAGGAGGAGCTGGTGACGGGCCCGTCCAGGTCACCAAAGCCACCGCCGTGGCACAGAGGGGTCGGCGTGGACCCGGCGTCCGCCTCGTCCCCATGTTCCGTCTGTGGCTCGGGGTTGAGCTCAGCCCGCGGCATCGGTCCTGCTTTCCCATTCAGGGTTTTCTACCTTCGTTAGCTCGAGTCAGACCTTTAGAAATAATTGGGCGGCTCTAGAAGGAACGACAGCAGCCGGGTGGGCAGCAACGCGCAGCGTCTCGTTGCAAGAGTCCCCGCTGCGGATGCGTTGGGTGCGACCCACCCGTCTACCAGCGCGAGGAGGTCGAGGTCGGTCCAGTGAGGGCTGCGGACATCTCATCTGGTCTTACCTACGTTGGTAAAGGGTTTGGTGATGTTTTAGACACCAGATTTGAACCGTTGTGGGTTTTCTTTGTTCTTAAATTCATAAAGGTGGGTTCTGGTCCATAACCTACCAAAGTCCCTGAATTATCAGAGAAAGAAATGGGAAGAGAGCGAGCGCTCTCTATTATTTTATTATTATTTCAACAGTGGGAAGCTTTAAAATTCTCATTTGAACTTTTTTTGGCGTAACTAGTAGCATGGATACGTCTTTGGGTATTTGGGCTTGATGTTGACGGTCACCTCCCGGTATGTCAGCGTAATTAAAACCAGGCGTCCGCCTGTGACTAAAGGGTTACAGTTCGAGCCGTCACTGGGGGTTTAAGAAACTCACGGCCCCCGCCCCGAGATTCGGCAGTAGAGAAAACCCTTCCCGCCATCGGGAGAAGCCGATGCTCAGGGCTTGGCGCGCGCGGCGCGCCCCAGCTCCACCAGCTTTTGTCTCTATTCGCTGTTTAATGCAGGTCGAGGTGCCAGGTAGAGCGTTAATGCTTAGTCGTAATGGTGCGGGGGTTCTGTGTTTCACGGTAGGCTTTTTGCCGGGACGTACCTAAATCTGCGATGGCACTAAATATTGCTGCGGTTGCGTTACCGGACTGTGGTCGGACGCGACGGGTCCCACTGCCTTCCCCTGCAAAGTCCCTCTCCCACCTCCAGAGAGAGCTGTTTCCCTTGCCGGCCGTACTGGCACCGTCCCGCTTCTCCTGCCAACCATGAGCCCTGGAAGACGCGGTGCCCGCATCCGGGGCGAGAGCAGCCACGGTTTTCTCTTCGGCAGCCGCCTTGCGGCATTGCCGATGAAGTAGGTGTAGCGGTGCCGGGAGGAGCGCAGGGATGGATGCGGCGAGAGGCAGGCGAAGGAGGAGGACCTGTAAACGTGGTTGCTGCTAAACGTGTTGGACGGGAGCTGGCAGCAGCTGGAGTTTTACCCGGTGCGGCAGGAAGGGGCACCAAATCCCGCGGCGGCGGCACCACCACACCCGCCAATGCCTCTGCCCATCATAGCCACCGCCCCGGGCGCCGCCACCAGCGTCCCGGCCTCGGTGGTAGTCAGTGGCAGTGCCAGCGCAGCTCCCTGCCTGCCCGCCTGCTGGCAGCTGGCCCAGCACCGGAGCCTGGCAGCGGTGGAGCCCGAGGGACCGAACCCCAGAGCCCAGTCTGATCTGTCTGATCCGTCCCCCGGAGAGCCCCCGCCTCCTTCCCCGCTTTCCCCCTCTCTCGGCAGGAGCGGGGACCCCCGAGCACCATCACCTGGCATGAGAACTGCCGTGGGGGAGAGCTGGCCACGGGGATGCTTCTCCCCCGGCCGCAGGGTCCATCCCCGAGCGTTCGGTGCCGCTCAAGCTGCACGTGGCAGCTTGTGGTGACCCCGAGTCCTGCCGCAGAGGCGTTCCCCAAACTGCCGGCACAGCCGGACCGCCCCGGGGCGGCGGATGCTTGCAAAGATGGGAGACGGTGCTGCCAGTAGAACCGCTTCCCAAAGATGGGAACGGCCCTGGGCGCATCGCCCATGCGCGGAGCACGCTGCCGTACGGAAAACTGCTCCGGCAGCGGAAAACCGTGCGCTGGAGTGCATTGCGCGTGCTACAGCAGAGGGTTCGGGTGACGTCAGACGTCTCCCGGCGTTTATTTTTGCCCTGCTCGTCTTTTAAAGCTTCCGAGCTCTTCCTCCGGTCTGGTTTTCTCCGCTGGATCTGCGTGTAGCCAACAAAACAGCCGCGGTTTTCCTTTCGAAGCGAAGCAGCCGGGTGTGCTCCGTGCACGGCAGGATGCTCCCTCCTGCAGCCGGCAGCTCGGCGCCCAGAATTAAGTGGACTCCGGTAATTTATCTCTTGGCGAAGGCGAGCTGCCGCCGCTGCCGGTCCGGCCGTTTGGGGGTTTTTCAGCCCCTGCCCCCCAAAACCACAACTCGCAGCCCCGGGCGTGCAGGACGGGCGAGCTGCGGCCGAAGTTGGGGGGCTGCGGGAGCCCCCCCCTCCACCCGGAGGTGGGGATGCCACCCAGCTCCCCCGCGGCCGGGCTGCAGCTCTCCTCCCCCTGCCAGCCACCCTGCCGTCTGTCCCTCTATCTGTCCGTCTCCCCTCCGAGCTCCGGCTGCTCCCGCTCGCTTGCCTGCAGGTCCTCACTAACCCTGAAAGCTGCTGCCGCCCTGCGCTGCTTTTTCTTCTCCTCTCCCTTCACGCTCGCAAGCCGCTGTCTGGTACATTTTTGTCCCTGCCAGGGGCTTCACTACTTTTTTCCCCCTCAGTTCTTTATTTTTCCATAGCAGTTGGTAGTTACGAAGTACTGTAATTGCTATTAATCAGAGGGATATTTTGAGGCATAGTGAGAGCGCGGCTCCCGGGGTGAATCTCTCCCCAGAAATTTAAAAAGCGGGATGCTGAGCAGGCGCTCACAGTAGTGAGGGCCGTTAGGGCCGTCCTCGTTAAACCCCGGCCAGCGTTAGCTGCTCCGGCAGCGCTCTGGGGAGCCGATGGCCGTGGACCCCCTTCCCCAGGGGAGAGGCAGCCTCAGATTTGCATCGGCTGCGGCGGGACAGGAGGGCAGGATATGTCCAAGCATCGCTCCAGCCGGTCCTGGGGGCACAGTGGTAAGGGTGTTTTTGGGGGAGAAAACTAGAAAACGCTTCTTCCTTGGTCTCGCAGGGAGGCTGGACGGGCTGGCCATCCCGGCCGGGGGTGCCCTGCCTTGGCCGACGTGGCCATGGCGTGGAGCTGCTTTTGGAAGCCCAAGCGAAGCCGGGGGAGATGCCCTCCTGCAGCTTTACCTTATCCCGACCCTAAAAATGCTCTTAAAAGCGACCCTGGGCCACACTCGGGGCTGGGCAGCTCTGGCAGCGCCGTGGCCCCCAACATCCCCGGGGGGGGGGGGACGGGGGGGGGACGACACAGGGGCTGCCCCAGCAGCGTTACCCAGGGGGCTTAGGGCAGGTGCTAGGGCAGACCGGCTGAGAGCAGGAGCTCGTTTTCCCGGGGCTTCGTTACCGCAGGAGGCAGAGATGCTCTACGAGCGATTTGCGAAGCCGCTTTCAGAGCGGCTTGCGCTGCCTGCACGGTTCGCCGTCGTGCTTGACGGAGCCGAGAAACCCGTGGGCATCTTTGAGGGCAAAACTCCTTCCTGAGCTTCGACTAACTTCTTCCTCTTTCCTTCTCTGTTTCAGTTACCTGCAGGGCAGCAGAAGCTCCCTGGAGCCTCCCCGTCCCCTTCGCTACCTCATCCTCCCCTGGGGGACGGCCCGCAGCTCCCGGCCGCCCACCTCTCCCAAATGCAGTCCCCCCACCCCTCCCGGCCCCCCTCCCAGCCCCAGCCCCTCTCCCGGCCCCCCTCGCGGCCCCACTCGCGCCCCCCCTCCCAGCCGCAGACCCTCTCCCGACCCCCCTCCGAGCCGCTCTCCCGCTCCTGCACCCCCCAGGCGCCCATGCCCAGCCTCTACGTCATCCAGAACCAGCTGGCCTCGTCCCCCCTCGGGGGGGGGCAGCACCCCCTGCGCCCACCCTCCCAGCCCCAGCCGCCCTTCCAGCCGCCGCCGGCGCAGGCAGATGCCGCCCCACCGCCGGCGCAGCTCCAGGTCCAGCTCCCGGCGCCGGCGGAGGTCCAGCACGCCCACTCCCCCCACTTCCAGCTGCAGTTCCCATCCCAGGGCCAGATCAAACCTCCCACTCCCACCCACGCTCTCCACCTAACCGCGGAGCAGCAGAGGAGCTTCCCGATGGTCCCGAGCCAATTCCAAACCCTCCCGGCCATCCCCAACCCCGCTCCTCAGCAGAAGCAAATACTGGACAGGTTCCAGCAGGTAAATAAGTACCGTCGAGGGTCTCACGCCCGGGCGTAGGTCAGGAGGGGAGGTAGCGTGGCAAAGCGCGGCCGCGAGCCTCCCGCTGTCGGGGAGCCGAGGGATTAGAGGCAAAATCGGAAGCAAAACCCATCTGGTTCCTCCCAGGCAGGTCCCGGGGGCTTCTGCCGTAGAGCAGCAGAACGGCGCAGCCCCGTCGTTCTTTGGAGGGGGGGGTTTGGGGGGCCGAGTGGGTTTGTGCCGTGGGTTATGTCTGGCTCTGCCGCCTGTCGTCGCAGGAGTGCGCGTTGCACACCTTCACGTATAGCGCTTGTAGGAGAGGCGTCTTCCACGGGGTGCGGGTTATGTATTGGTTTGTAAATAAGACGAGCAGAAGGCGTTTGCCACAACAGAAATAAAAGCGTGCCCCGTTCTCCCGTGACAAGCTTCCCCCAAGACCTGTCCTGTCCTGTCCGGGGTTGAATCCTGCCTGAGTTTGTGATTTTGGGGGGGGGGGGGGGGGGGGGCAGGTATTCCCATGGGGACGCTCGGGGACCAGCCCAGCCCTCGTTAACGGTGCCTTGCTGATGGAAGGGAGTGGGTCAGGGACTTCCCAGTGAAGTACCCGAATAAAACAGGCTTCTAAAATTAAACTGCAGTTATTTATTTCATATTCACTTGGGGGGGGGGGGGGGGGGGGGGGAGAGGAACAGGGAATGAAAAGGGCAATGCTTGAGCTTGGTTTCATTTAACTGCGTATTAACGTAAAGGAAGCTCCCCTTATAAGGACCCGATTTGCTTTTTTTGAGGGCGCGGGGCCCGTTCCTGCGGTTTAGAGCCCGGGCATCAGTGGAGCTGGGCGGGGGGAGCTCGGCAGGCGCGGGTTCTGCTTCTCTCGCATCCGTCTCCCAGCGCTGAGGTTGGGGGGGACAGACGGGGCCAGCACAGCAAACGGTCCCTTCCCTCCTCCTGCGTTTGTGCTGAATTGACGGTACTTGCGGATTAAAAAGCGATGGGTTTCGGGCCATGGTTTCAACTTCTGGGGGTTTTGGGGTTTTTTTGTTTTTTTTCAATCTCGCGCAGGTGCCCCAGGGGATCATCCTGCAAACGAAGCAGCAGCCTCCCACCAGCCAGGCTTCCCCCGTGCTCAGCCAGTTCAGCAGCCCGTCCTCCTCCGTCCTGGTGAGCGGCCAGGGGCAGCCGGTGGCGGTGACGACGACGCCAGCCCCCGCGCACAGCCACGCGCCCGCCGCCCTCCCGCCTTCCACCGCAGGTTCGTGCCGCTGGCTCCAGCTCTCGGGCAGGGGAAAACACGGGAGGGCGTCCCAAAACCACGAGCGTCGTGGTACGCGAGCGTCGCGCCGCCCTTGTTTTGGGAGAGCCAAGCTGCTGAAGCGATGCTTCGTGTGCAAGGAGAGGGCAACGGGGTGAAACCTGTCAGCGCTGGGAGCCAGGGTCGGGGCGATCGAACTCTCCTGCTCATTCGCGCTCGGTTTTTTTGATAAAGCTCGGTCCTTCGGGATGAAACGTGCTGGGGGAATCTAGGACGACGTCATTTATTATCTAGGCTCCAACTTAAACACGAAACCCCCGTCTGTTTTACGTTTGCCAGGTATTACCGCCCCGGTTCCTGCAGAGAGTAAAACCTTCTCCAGCGTTTCCACGCCGATTTCTGCTGGGAAGGGGGCTGCAGCCCAGGGGAAGTCAGGAACGCCTCTTGCCATACAGCAGCCAGTTCAGGTGAGGAAGCATTTTTCATGGTTTTCCGTCGTATTCCAAAGTTTTCCACCTTGAGAGTAAACAAATCTGTCGGCGTTCCCCTCCGTTTTATCAAAAAGGAAGAATTAATTTCCAGAAACTTTTTTTTTCCCCACATTTAAAGTGCTCTGAACCTCTAAAGGTGATACAAAATTAACCGTTCCCACCGATATTAATCAAACTTTTGAGGAGGGGGGGCTGCTTTGTTCCTCCTCTTTAAGAGAATCGGTTACTTACCAATGATTTAATGGGATTTCAGGACCGCTGGCGTAGATTTCTGGAAGTACAAATTAGAACAATTCTATTTTTGTGCAAAAATACATCTTAGACTTGGGCGTTTACACCTGAGCAGCGGGGAAGCCGCCTGCGAGCTCTTTTGCCAACGACCAACGTTGTCTTGGCAGGCAGTTTCTCGCCGCGTGTTTTGGCAGTTGTTATTTGGTGAAATCGCTCCGGGTTTCTAAAGGAAGCGATTTCGTTTCTTCCGCAGACTAAGCCTGGCGTCATCAGTTCCGTCTCAGGCCTGAACCTGGGGAAAGGTCCCTTGCAGATCCAGGTCGTTGGGAAAGGATTGTCACAGCTCGTGCCCTCGGTCCCCGTGCCAAGCCAGCAGCTGGTGAGCTTGCACCGACGCGTGCGGGGGTTTTGAAAGGAAGAGTCCGCGGAGAGCTCTTCCGAGGAACGAGCTTGTCGGGACGATGCGGCGCGCCTCGCGAGGACTGGCGACCGTCAGGCGTTGTCGGTGAAAGAAATGAGGTTCATTCACAGGTCGTTGGCGCATCCCGTTCGTGTGGGAACTCTAAATATGCCCATTTCTATATTACATATAAATATCAGCATACGCTAAATACACCGAAAGCTGTTTTGTCAAAGTGAGCAGAAGCCTTCCTCCATACTTAAAATCCGTGGTAATCCGCCCTTTCTCCTTTTGCTCTTTCCCCTAATTCTAAACCCATTCGGTCCGTTCTCTTTCTTCCCAGAGCAGTTGCCGGTCTCCGCAGTTCCGCTCCCGTATCTCGGTTCCCTCAAAAGAGGATGAATTCCCCCTCGCGTGGGCTCAGTCCAGCTGCCGGCGCGGGTTAAACCCGGCGCGGTGGCGGCGGCCCCTCTCACCCGTGTCCTTTCTTCTCCCGCCAGTACGACAGCAAGCTCGGTCTGAAGAAAGCCCCGACACTACAGCCCAGCAAGGAAGCCTGGTGAGCGCATCGGGGCGGGGGGGTGGTCGATGAGTTGAAACCCGGGAGAACGTCTTGCTGCTGCAGCTCCGTTCGTTACCGTAGTGTGTTTTTTTTCCGCGGCCCTTCTTCCACGTGGTGCTGTTAACACTGGAAACGGGGAATTCTGCCTGTCGAACCCCGCGCCCCCCCCCCCCACCCCCAGCAGTTTTCCCTCTTTTCCTTCCTTCTAGTTTCCTGGAGCAGCTGCACAAACACCAGGGCGCGGTGCTGCATCCCGACTACAAGACGTCGTTCCGCTCCTTCGACGATGCCTTGCAGCGGCTCCTGCCCTACCACGTCTACCAGGGGATGCTGCCCTCTGCTCAAGACTACAGGAAGGGTGAGTCCTCCCGGGGGGTGGCCCACAGCCCTCCGGGGCTGCCAAAACGTGAGGACGGTGGATTGAGCTTTAAAAAAAGAAGTGGAGGTTTTAATACTGGGGAAAAAAAAAAAAAAAACAAACCAGAGAAACGATCTATGCCTTCACTCTAGAAAAACGTAAATTCCCGAGACAATATGTGTGAAGTTTTCCAGGGTTTCCGACCTGGAGTAGTTCAAAGCTGCGTTAAAGGTCGGTCGCAGTCTCTGCGTGTTTTGAGAAAGCATTAGAGCAGACCTTAGCAGATTCTTAACAATCGCAGCAATTAAAAATTACACTGAACCCCTTTTTTCAGGGTCTCCCCCAGGTGAGTCCGCTGAAAAAGTTAATAATAAAGAGCCACCGACCCCGTATCTGCGTTTGCCTTGTGACACAAACTTTCTTTTCGCCCCACCCTCCTCTTCCTCGCAGTGGACGAGGAGTTTGAAGTGGTGTCTACCCAGCTGCTGAAGCGCACGCAAGCGATGTTGAACAAGTACCGCCTGCTGCTCTTAGAGGAGTCTCGGGTGAGTCCGGCGTCCTGCCTTCTCCAGTCCGACCTGGTGGGGCTACAAACACGACTGTTTCTCCAACGCGGGCTGCTCGGGTCGATCCGCGGCTTTCCCGGTTCGGGTTCAGCACCGCGTCGTCTGTGCGGCGCGGCCTCCGTGGTGGGCTACGGGCTCTGTCCTGCCGCGGTGGAGTCGGTGGGGGCTCAGCCCCTGGATTTTTGCGGAGCTAGGAAAGCTTTCCTCTCCCTGCCCTCGGCTCCGTCCGGTCTTTGCAAGCGACTGGTATTAATCTCGCCGTGAATTCGGCAGAAGGCAGCTCTGCGTTGGGCCTTCGTTGCTCTTTATGAACGGGGACGGGGAAAAATCTGGACGAACAATAGACTGTGTTAAGGTGCTGATGTGTAACCGCAGCCGCTCTTCCTCCCCGTCCCTCTCCTCTCCCTCCTCCTGTCTGTTCCTCGTCTGCAGAGAGTCAGTCCTTCTGCGGAGATGGTGATGATCGACCGCATGTTTATACAGGAGGAAAAGACCATGTTAGCGCTCGACAAGCAATTGGCAAAGGAGAAACCAGGTGGGAGACGGATTACTGCTTCTGTTTGTCCCCCTTTTATAACCGTATGCTTGGGTTTTTTTGATGTTTTCCTCCTCTTCAGAGGCTAGGCGTGACCTCTCCGTTCCCTGCGATGCTCAGGGCGGGACAGCGTCGCCCTGTTCCACCGGGGTCGGCAGGGATTTGGGGGAAAAGCTGTTGAAAATAAGATTGAGCGTTGCCTGCTGCCGTCTGTACTCTCCCCCGCCCACTCCTCTATCTTAAAGATCTCGGTGGCCAGAGCCTTACTTAACGCAAAGCGCGTGCAGTGTTCGGGCTCCCGACAAATTGCTCTTTGTTCCTGCCTGCTCTGGAGGTTCTTTATTAAAGGTTCGTGTTTAAGTTACTGCCTCTTTCCCCGGGCGAGATACTGAGGGATGAGCTCCGTCAGAAGTGGAAGCTCTCGGAGGGAAGAGGGCCTGAGAGGCGTAAGCTCGTGAGAGGGGAAAGAAGTAGATCCCAGCGCAAGCAGGCAAATTTGCAAAATAACGTATTTTGCAATAATATTATTAGAATAATTTTTTTATTATTAGTTAAAAAAAAAAAAAAATGAGTAAAGGGATAGCGTTTCGTGCTCGCACTAACGCCTGACGTGGTGTTTCCGTTCCAGACGAGTACGTCTCCTCCTCGTCCTCCCGCTCGCAGAGCCTCTCCTCCTCGGTGGCCCTGGCCTCCGTCTCCAGCGTGGCGCCGGCCCCCGAGAGCCTGAAGGTGCCCCCCGTGCAGACGGCCCCCCCCATCCACCCCACCAAGCTGGTGATCAAGCACAGCGGGGGCTCCCCGTCGGTCACCTGGGCCAAGGCTTCCCCCTCCCTGGACGGGGACGAGGACGCCTTGCCCTCGAGGAGCAAGCCCCCCATCAAAACCTATGAGGCGCGCAGTCGGATCGGCCTCAAGTTGAAGATCAAGCAGGAGGCTGGGCTCAGCAAAGTGGTCCACAACACCGCCTTGGACCCCGTGCACCAGCCGCCCCCCGTGTGCCGAGTCATCAAAGGACCCGACCCGCACGGCTCCACCGCCGTCACCGCCGCTGCCTCCACCGCCGCCGGGCAGATGAACGGGACCGTTGACCACGTAACCTCGGCTCCCGCCGAGAAGAAACCCATCGTGACCTACTGCCGGCTCCCCCTTCGCAAGACCTACCGTGAGAACGTGGACGCCTTCGTGGCCGAGAAGCCCGCCGACGCCTGCCCCAAGGGGAGCGCCCCGAAAGCCGACAAACTCCCCAGCGCCCTCGTCATCAAGCAGGAGGACGGGTCCAGGAGCGTCATCACCTCCCACAAGAGTCAGGACAGCCCCTCGGCGGCGGCGGCAGCGGCGGCGGCCGCCGCGGAGAAGAGCCGGCCGGAGGAGAGCTCCAAGCTCCTGTTCTTCAACAGGAGCGACGCCCGCTCCCTCGTCCTGCAGGACAGCCCGGCCCCGCAGAAGACCGACGACTCCACCAGTGGCCTTATGAAGGAGCTTGCGGAAGTCGAGGACGAGTTTTACCGCGGGATGATAAAACCGGAGCCCCCCGACCAGGGCTCGGGCTCAGAACTCACCTGGGAGGTGCCGCTGCCCCCGGCCAAGCGTCGGAAGTCGGAGTCCTTCGAGGTGGACAACGCCAGCTTCTCCAGCGACAGCCCCCAGGACGACTCCCTCAACGAGCACCTACAGAGCGCCATCGACAGCATCCTCAACCTGCAGCAACCTCAGACTGGGGGCCAGAACGTCCGGACGCCTTCCTCATCCTACAACTCCTCCTCCTCCCCCTTCTCCTCGCCCGTCCACCGTACGGACGCCTACCTTGCCCCTAATCACAACGGTGGCCTTGGAGCAAGGACGTTGAACAGATAACAGAGAACCAAACGGAGCGGCAGCGGGACACTGAGCGAGGACCGGAGAAGGAGGTGAAGAAGAAGAAGAAGGAGAAGAAGCTCTTGCTGGTTGGATGCGGTTGAGCCCCACGGTGGTGCCGCCTCCCAGAGACCCGACGGGCCGGGCCTGGGACGGGAGAAGCGGGGAACGGAGGGCGTCCCGGGGACGCTTCGCCCCAGTGTTTATAGAGATGGGGGTTTTGGATGTTGTAAAGCGCGAGCGGAGGCTGGATTCACGATCCGCACGACCTCACGGCAAGTGCGACGCGACCGAGCGCCCGGGGGCGGACTGGTGGGGCCCGTAGGTATTTGTCGGCTGTGTAATTTAGATTCTGTAACAAATTGCTAATATGAATATCTGATCGGTCTATTCTCTCTTCCCCCCCCCCCGCCCCCCCCGCCCCCCTCGCCCTGCTCCCACCCCGGCCGGCCGTAACCTCGGAGCAGGTCGCGAATCAAACCGGTGGGAGGCCAAAGAAGGACTCTGCAGTCGTTGCCCCAGGGGCAAAATTTATCCTTCCTTTAAGTTATTTCAGATACCGCGCGGGCTTTTGGACCCTCTCGCTGGTCAGCAAAGGGGGGGGGGGGGGGGGGGGAAGAGAAGGAAAGCAAGGAAACGCAAACACTAACCGCTAAAAGGAAAAGCAAAGTTTACAGTGAGTTTTGTGCCTGGAGGGAGAAGCGAATCCCTCTGGGGGCTGGCGGAGGGTGGGATCTGGCGAGGGGAGGGGAGGAATAGCGTCCAGCTGGGGACGGGGACGGGCGGGACTCTGCTTCTGCTTTTCCCCGTGTCACCCCCCACCTCCCCACCCCCGGCTCTGCCTCGGCTTTTCCAGATCGACGTGGAAAATGCCAGGAAGGCTGAGTTTTCGGAGGGAAAGAACAAACAAACAAACAAAAAAAAGAGCGATTGTACGCCGCGAGCGCGCCCTTCCCAAAAAATTAAGTGTTTTGTCTGATGCCAGAAGCTCCCGGGAGGATCCGTCCGTTCCCGCTCTGCCTTAGGGCCTCCCTGCCCAAACGCCGCCAGCGAGGACGCCGGGTATTTTCCCATTTCCCCTCTTTTTTGCGCCTGCGAGTCGCCTGTCCCGCCGTCGTCGTGTCGTCCCCCCCCGCGCGCACGCACACACACCCCCCCCCCCACACACACACCCCTTTTTTTCCTTTCGGAGGCAATAAGTTCACCTTGACTTTCAAGTGCCATCGGTGCGCGTGCCACTGTCCCCTCCCCTTCGAAGCCTGAGCCCTTCCCCAGCCGGCCGCGCCCGCCTGTGTGCGCACCTATACATACGTCCGCGTATATATACGGGGGGGGGGGGGCGCCGGGGCTGCGTGCGTACGTGCGTGTATAGATGTACGGCTATATACAGCGAGGGGGGGGGGGGCGCATGCTATAGGGGCAGCTTCCCCCCCCCCCCGGCTTCGGGGAAACGGGGTTTCGGGGCAAAAGGCTGCAGATCTGGGCCGGAGCGAACGGCGGAGACCTCGGGGGAAACACCCCCCCACCCCATAACGGGGGGGGGGGGGGAGAGGGTCCGAGCGGGGACCCCGGGCTCCCACCCCGGGCGGGAACGGGGAAAGAGCGAACGGCAGCTTGAACGGCAGCTTTTTCCGGGTGGTTTTTTATTATTATTATTACTACTTTTTTTTTTTCCCCTCCCCTCCCCCTCTCTCGAAGCAGTTCCCCCCCCCCCCCCCCCCCCCCCCCCCCCCCCCCCCAGCTCCGGTGAAAGGCAGCCTCTGTGCCGTGTTTGGCGGCATAAACAGGGAGGGATCACCCTTGGAAACAGAAAACATCCTTCCTCTCCGGCCGGCGTCGGCTTCCCCTCCTCTTCACCCAACAAACAACAACAAAAATCCCACAAAACTGGAGTTTCGAAGGCCGGCGCGGCAAAAAAAACCCGATTTTTATTTGATTTTTTTGTTTGTTTGTTTTGTTTTTTGGGGGAGGGGGGAAGGGGAAAGAGCGAAGCTTGGAGTTCCGCTCCCCTCGCTCTCCAGAACCCTCTCCCGCCCCAGCGTGCCGTAACGCCGGGGCGTGCGTGGCATCGCCCAGCGCCGGGACGGCTGCTCCGGCGGGGCGAGGCTGGAGAGGAGCCAGGGGAGCTGCCTGCGGCCGCTCCCGGGGCTGGGATTCGCTTCTGGGGCTCCGTCGGGGGGTTGTTTTTTTTTTTTTTTCCCTTTGCTTCTGTTTTTTTCCTTTTTTTTCTTTTTTTTTTTTCCCCTGAGAAGGAACCGTAACTCTGCTGCTTTTCCCCAGCCTGGGAACGGGCCGCCAGCGCGCTCGGCATTCCTGCGCGCTTGCTCACGGCGCGCTGCCCTCACCAACGCCCGGCCTCGACCGCCGAACACCCCCCCCCGCCACCGCCGCCGCCGGCCGAATCCCCCCTCTTCAATCCAGAAATGCCCGCTGGTTTTTGTTTGTCCCCTTCTCTTGGAAAAAGCCCGCTCCCCGGCCGGCCCGGCGGAGCCGGCTGCGTTTTGGCAATGCCGGGAGACCCAGCCCCGCGTTTCCCCGCTCCCTCTTCCCCCCTCTTTTCTCACCCAAAAAATAAGGCCTTGGAGCACCCGCCCGCAGGGAGCGGGGTTCAGCCCGCCCGCCGCTCCGCAGGGAAGGCGCTGGGGCGGGTGGGATCCGGCGCTCCCCGGAATTTGGGGGGGGGGTCTCCGAGGGGGCTCACCCCCCTCGGTGCCAGCCAGCTGCCGATGGCGGGAGCCCCCTTGGCTCGATCCCTCGGCTGGGGAGAGCGGACCCCAGGTGACTTTCGGTTTGTTTGGGTTGGTTTTTTTTAAATGATTATTACTGGGTTTATTTTTCTCCCCCCCCCCCGTTGGCCACGCGCGGGCAGATGCCGCCGAGCGGCCGCACCCCCCAGTCCCCGGCACTGCGGACGGGTCGGGGTAGCAATAAGGGACGACGATTCCCAGGCTCAAATATTTGGCGTTTTCTTTTTTATATATACATATATATATATAAAAATGTATATTAAATTGTTTGGGTTTTTTGTTTAGTGTCTAATTTTTAATTTTTTTTTTTTTAATCGAGAAGGAAGGGTGGATTTGGGATCGTTGGCTCCTTATTTTTCCTTTCTCTGCAAGACGGATCCATTGGAAAACCCACGATTTCCCTTTTTACCCAAAAAGGGCCGCTCGGCGCCGATGGGGGGGGGGGGACGGGGATGGGGGGGGGACGTGCAGCTCTCCAGCGTCGCCCGATTTTGGGGAGAAAAATCCAGGTTTGGCCATTCGGGATCTTGCGTCGCACCGGGGGGGGGGTCGGCCCTTTCCCACCCATTTTAATCCACATTTCTGGGGGGACTCTGCTGCCCGGGGGGGGGGAGACGGGGGGACAAAAGATGGACGGGCCCCCCCAAATCCCGCCCTGTCCTCACCCCCGGAGCGGTGATGGGGAGTAACGACCCCCAGACGAGTCCGACCACCCCAGTCCCCTCCCGCCCCGCCGGTACCAGTGAACGCTATCACAGTTCGAAACAAAATATAGTACTATAAAATAATTTTGTACTGTATTTATTGTGTATAACGATTTTTTAAAGAATTATGTACATTTAGTACTTCTGTGTAAATTAAATTGCTCTTCTTTTTAAAAACTGCGCCCGCCTCGGTGGTCCCTGTTGCTTTCGGCAGCCCCCGGGCACCAAACCTCCCCCGCAGAACCCCCTCCTGGGCCGGGAAAATGGTCCAAATCCGGGTAAAACCGCGAAGCGGCTGCCGAGCCCCGGGGCGGAGGAAGGGTCCCGGGTTCGGGGCAATCCGGAGCGCCCCTCGGCTTTTCGGGGTGAATTCTGAGGGGTTCGGGAGTTGCGGGTGTCTCGGGGCACGGCGGTGAGTGCCGAAAGGGGAAGGAGGGTCCTTTGCCCCCTCTGCCCCCGCCAGCGCCGGCGGGGAGGGTGGGGCCGGGTCCCACCCCGCGAGTGGGGCTGGGGGGCTCGGGGACCCCATCCGGGACCCAGATCCCCACCCACGAGTGGGTCCGGGGTCTCGGGGAGGCGAGCCGGCGCCTGGATCCCACCCGTGAGTGGGTCCGGGGTCTCAGGGAGGCGAGCCGGGACCCCGCTCCCGACCCATGAGTGAGGCTGGGGGTCTTGAGGACCCCATCCGGGACCCAGATCCCCACCCCACGAGTGGGGCTGGGGGGCTCGGGGACCCCATCCGGGACCCAGATCCCCACCCACGAGTGGGGCTGGGGGGCTCGGGGACCCCATCCGGGACCCAGATCCCCACCCACGAGTGGGGCTGGGGGGCTCGGGGACCCCATCCGGGACCCAGATCCCCACCCACGAGTGGGGCTGGGGGGCTCGGGGACCCATCTGGGACCCCGCTCCCGACCCACGAGTGGGTCTGGGGGCTCGGGGAGAACCGCCAGCACCGTGCCGGGAAACGGGGAATGGCGGGGGGGGGGGCGCCGAGCCGCCGGATCCCGCCATGGCGGGAAGTCCTGGACGGAGCGAAACCCTCCGGACCCCCCCCCCGACCTCCGCGGGCCCCCCGGGGGGGGGGGGGGGGGGGGGCCGCTGAGCCGCGGCCCGGCGGGACGAGCCCGTCGGCCACCGGATCCGCCGTGGCCGGTTCTCGCGAGCCTTCGGCGGGCCGGCCCCCCCCCCGGCCCCCCCGGCCCCTCCCGGCCCCATTTCCCCCCCCCCGGCCCCCCCCCCCGGCCCCTCCCGACCCCCCCCGGCCCCCCCTCGCTTATTAAATTATCTATTTGTTTTTTTCGGGGGGGGGGGGTTTGGTGTTTTCTTTTACGGCTCCGTCTCGAGCCCGGCTGCCGCGACTGGGCCCCCCCCCCCCCCCCCCCCCCGATAATTTATGTTAATATATTCCCACCCCACCCCGGCCCTTTTCTCCCGGCCGCCTCCGGCCGCCGCTCAGATCTTCCGCGGGACCTTCGGCATCGCCGGGGGGGGATTTTCCTCCGTTAAGAAAAAAGAAAAAAGAAAAAGGGGGGGAAAAAAAAAGGAGAAAGGCGAGAAAAGAAGAAGAAAAAGAAGAAGGAAAAGAAGAAGAAGAGGAAGAAGAAGAGGAAGAAGAAGAGGAAGAAACGAGGCGCTTCGGCCGGGAGCCGCGTTCTGCTCCGGAAAGCGGCGCCGGCAGCTCCGCTCCCCCCCGGACCCCGCCACAGCCTTTCGCCGCTTTTTTTTTCGGGGGGGGGGGGGAAAAGGCCGTTTCCCCACTGGGAAGAGGAGAAGCCCCCCCGCCCCCCCGCCCCCGTGAACCGCGGCCCCGAGCCTCGCCGGGAAGGCAAAAAAAAAAACCCAAAAACCAACCCCCAAACCCTCCTTTTTTGGCTCGATTTTGCGGCGTTTCTCCCCCCCGAGGAACCCGGGACGGGTTGGGGGGGTCCCGCCGAGCGCCCCAGCACCCCGCCGCACCCCCATGGCTCAGCCCTCCAGCTGAGCCGGGCAAGACCCAGCCGTCCCCTGCTCCAGCAACGCTCCCACCCCCCCCCTACACCCCATCCCACCCGGGACACCCGTTTCGGGGTCCACCCCCCCCCAGAGTTCTCACCGGGACACGGACCCCCCCACACACCCACCCCACCCCCCCAAAGTCTCCGCGATGTTCAGCTGGATGCGGAAGAACGAGAAGAAGAGCCCCGAGGTGGTCCGCACCGTCACCGAGGGGCTGAAGACCCTCTACAAGAAGAAACTCCTCCCGGTGGAGGAATTTTACCGTTTCCACGATTTTCACTCGCCGGCGCTGGAAGACGCCGATTTCGACAACAAACCCATGGTGCTGGTGGTGGGGCAATATTCCACCGGGAAAACCACCTTCATCCGCTACCTGCTGGAGCAGGAGATCCCGGGCAGCCGCATCGGGCCCGAACCCACCACCGACTCCTTCGTCGCCATCATGCACGGGGAGACGGAGGGGATCACGCCGGGCAACGCCCTCATCGTCGACCCCAAAAAACCCTTCCGCAAACTCAATCCTTTCGGGAACACCTTCCTCAACCGGTCAGTGACGCCCCCCCCCCCCAACCCCCCACCACCACACCCCACCCCCGCAACCCGCCCCTCGGTCCCCCCCAAATCGAGCCTCGACGGAGCGAAGCCCCTCAAAAATGGGACGTGCGCGCACCCCCCCCCCCCCCCATCCCATCTCCGGGGATCCCGGGTTTCACCCTCCGGTTTCCCCCGTTTTTCCATCTTTTCGGCGAAGCCCGAAAGCGGTTTGGGGGGGGTGGGGGTGGGGGGGTGTCCCACGCGGGGTCACCCCTTGGGAAGAGGCCGGGGGGGGGGGGGGGATGAGCCAGGCGTCAGGAATGCGGCCCCGGAGCCTGCCAAGGCCCCGCTGTCCCGGAGCCGCCTCGGAAAGTCGCCGTCAGGGCTGGCGGAGGCGCTGGCACCGGGAGGGGGCCCCCCCCCCCCCAACCCCCTCCGCACCCCGGTCCCGAGTGGGGACACGAGCGGGTGCTGCCCGCTCGCTCCCGCGGCCCCCCCTTGCGCAGCCTCAGCCCCCGAGCGGGCGGGGGGGGGGGGGGGGTGTCCGGTGGGGATGCCGGGGGGGGGGGGGGGATCCGGGGGGGGGTGGGGGGGTCCGTGGGGGGGCACTAACGCGGCTCCTCCCGCGCAGGTTCATGTGCGCCCACCTCCCCAACCAGGCGCTGGAGAGCATCAGCCTCATATCGACACCCCCGGCATCCTTTCGGGGGCCAAGCAGCGCGTCTGCCGGGGTAAGGGGAGGGAGGGGGGGGCCCACCCGCGACGGGGACACGCGTGGGCGGGGGGGGGGGGCCTTCCCCCCCCCGCTTTCCCCCCCCCGCGGGCTCAGGGCTGGGGGGGGGGGGGCGCAAATGGGGTCCTAAGGAAGCGTTGGGGGGGACGGGGGGAGGCCCAGCGGGGTGCTGCGGGGGGAGGCAAAGGGTAACGGGGCACAAAGGGGGGGGCCCCCCCTCGCAAGGCGCAGCGGGGGGCGAAGGGGGGGGGCAAAACGAAATGGGGGGCTGCTGGGGGCGCAAAGCGAAGCGGGGTGTCGATGGGGGGTGCGAAGCGTAAGGGGGTGCTGCTGGGTGGCGCGAGGCCCAGCGGGGTGCAAACGGGGGGTGCAACACGCAGCGGGGTGCCGGGAGGGGGGTGCGAAGCGTAATGGGGTGCAAATGGGGGGTGCGAGGCACGGCGGGGTGCCAGCGGGCGGGGCAAGATGCAGCGGGGTGCGGATGGGGGGTGCGACACGTAATGGGGTGCTGCTGGGCGGTGCAAGGCGCGGCGGGTGCCAAGGGGTGGTGTAGAGCAGAGGGGGGGGGGTGCCAGCGGGTGGGGCGAGGCATCGGGGGGTGCCAAGGGGTGGTGCAAGGCACCAGCGACGGGTGCCAAAGGCGACGCAACGGGTGCTGCCAAGGGCAGGGGCGGAGGTGGGGGGTGCCAACGCCCCCACCCCGCTGCCCCCCAGGGCCGGAATGAGAAACAGGGGGGGCCCATGGGGCGGGGAGCGGCTGGGACCCCCTTTCTGGAGCCGGGGGGGGGGGGGGGGGCTCCCCCCCACATCCCCGGGGCCGCCGCCAACTTTCCAGGCCGGCTGCCCCGCTGCGGAGGCTGTGCCCCCCCCGGACCCCCCCCCTCTTCCTTCCCCACCCCGAAACCCTCGGCCTCTGCCAAGAGCCCTGGCACCGGCTCCCGAAACGGTCCCATGGGGTGGGGGGTGGGGGGAGCTTGGCTGGAGGAGACCCCCCCCGGGGGGGGGGGGAGGGCTGGAAATGGGGGGGGCTGGAGAAAGAGGGGGGCTGGGAAAAGCGGGGGGGGGGGGGGGGGGGGCCCTGGGAAAAGGGGGGGGGTCAGGGTTCGGCTGGGGCTGGGTCGGGGCCAAATTCCCGGCCGGGCGCTCCCTGCTGCGGTATGCAGGGGGGGACAGGGGGCTGCGGGGCGGGGACAGGGTCAAGGATGGGGTCAAGGACGGGGACGGGGTCAAGGTCAGGGGCAGGGGCAGGGATGGGGACGGGGACAGGAATGGGGACAGAGAGACCTTTCCCAGGACTCGCCGCGTTTCCTTTTTTGGTGCTTTTTTTCAGGCTCTCGGGGCCTCCGGCTGCCGGGGGCGGGGGCCGGGGCGAGGGAGCGGGGCCGCCGCGTGGGCATGGTCGGGGTCTTGCACCGGGGGGGGCGCGAATCGGGGCTGGGGGGGTCTCAGCGGGGGGTGCAGGGGAGGAGGTGGCCGAGGAAGACCCCTTTAGCAGGACCCCGCTCAAGGCAGGGATGGCACAGGTTGGGGTTGGGTTTTGGGGTTGGGTTTTGGCGTTGGCGTTGGGTTCCTCTCCATGCAGACCCCTCCAGGGGCAACGTGGGATCATTTGCACCCTGAGAATTGGCAGCACCCCCTCCCCAGGGTCCCCCAATCCCAGGGGCGACCCAGCCCAGCCCCGGGGGGATCCCCCAATTCCCCCTTTTCCCCCCCTCCCCTCCCAGGCTATGACTTCCCGGCCGTGCTGCAGTGGTTCGCCGAGCGCGTGGACCTCATCATCCTCCTCTTCGACGCCCACAAGCTGGAGATCTCGGACGAGTTCTCCGAGGCCATCCGAGCCCTCAAGGGCAACGAGGACAAGATCCGGGTGGTCCTGAACAAGGCCGACATGGTGGAGACGCAGCAGCTGATGCGCGTCTACGGGGCGCTGATGTGGTCCCTGGGAAGGTGTTCAACACCCCCGAGGTGCTGCGCGTCTTCATCGGGTCCTTCTGGTCTGAACCGCTCCTCATCACCGACAACCGGCAGCTCTTTGAGTTGGAGGAGCA
>JAPZLJ010000037.1:54804-95652 GCA_027474245.1 Spheniscus humboldti | reverse complement strand
GGGGCTGGCGCTGCGAACGTCCCCGTCCTGCAGGGATGCTGGGGGTCCCCAAGGTGCCCCTGACCCCACGGTCCGCGTGCTGCTGGGATGCTGGGGGTCCCCAAGGTGCCCCTGACCCCACGGTCCGCGTGCTGCTGGGATGCTGGGGGTCCCCAAGGTGCCCCTGACCCCACGGTCCCGCGTTGCTGCTGGGATGCTGGGGGTCCCCAAGGTGCCCCCCACCCCCTGACCCTGTGGTCCCCATGCTGCTGGGATTCTAGGGGTCCCCAAGATGCCCCTGACCCCACGGTCCCCATGCTGCAGGGATGCTGGGGGTCCCCCAGGTGCCCCCCACCCCCTGACCCTGCTGTCCCCATGCTGCAGGGATGCTGGGGGTCCCCAAGATGCCCCCCACCCCCTGACCCCACAGTCCCTGTGCTGCAGGGATGCTGGGGGTCTCCAAGGTGCCCCCCACCCCCTGACCCCGCAGTCCCCATGCTGCCGAGATGCTGGGGGTCCCCACCATGCCCTCCCACCCCCTGACCCCGCTGTCCCCGTGCTGCAGGGATGCTGGGGGTCCCCACGATGCCCGCCTGACCCCCCCCCCCCCATGCTTGTGCTGCTGGGATGCTGGGGGGTCCCCCCTGACGCCCCCCCCTGACCCCCCCCCCCCCCCCCCCCCCCGTGCAGGTTCGGGGGCGAGGAGCCGCCCGAGGAGAACCGGGTGCACTTGGGCAACGCCATCATGTCCTTCTACGCTGCCCTCATCGACCTGCTGGGCCGCTGCGCCCCCGAGATGCACGTAAGGAGGGGGGGGACGGGGACACGGGGACACGGGGGGGGGGGGGGCACGGCCCGGCGTGACCCCCCCCCCCTCGCCCCCCAGCTGATCCAGGGCGGGGCAAGGGAGAGGCGTTGCGGATCCGGGCCATCCTCCGCTCCCTCGTGCCCCTCGAGGACCTGGTGGGCATCATCAGCCTCCCCCTGCAGATCCCCGCCATCGGCAAAGGTGGGTGCCCGCTGCGGGGGGGGCACGGGGTGCCCAGCCACACTGGGGGGGGGGGGTACCGGGCTGGGGGGACGTGGGGGTGCCCAGCGGGATGGGGGGCACTAGGCTCGGGGGGGCACAGGGTGCCCAGCCACACTGGGGGGAGGGCACTGGGCTGGGGGGAACATGGAACACCCAGCCAGACTGGGGGTTACTGGTTTTGGGGGACACAAGGGTGCCCAGCCACGCTGGGGGGGGGGGGGGCATGGGGCTTGGGGGGGCAGACTGGGGTTCCAGGCAGACTGGGGGGGAGCAGGGGGGGACACTGAGGTAATCCCCCAGCGGGGATGTGGGTCAGGCAGCCCCCCCAGGGGCCCAGGCAGGGCTGTGGGCAGGGGGTGCAGCCCCCCGCCCCATGAGGGGGGCACGGGCAGGGGTGCAGCCCGCCCCCCCAGCGCTGCTGCCCCCCTCCGCCCCCCCCCCCCCCCCCCCAAAGACGGCAGCGTGGTGGAGCCGCGGATGGCGGCCAGCTTCGTGCCGGAGCACAAGGCGCCCATGGTGCTCTTCCTCGACCGCGTCTACGGCGTGGAGAGCCAGGAGTTCCTGCTGCACGTGCTGGAGGTGGGCTTCCTGCCCGACATGCGGGCGGCTGCCTCCCTCGACACGGTGAGACCCCCGCCGCGGCCCTGCCTGCCCTGCCCTGCCCCCTGGGGTGGGTCTGGGGTCCCCTTAAACCTGCCCTGTGCGATGGGTCTGGGGTCCCCTTAAACCTGCCCTGCCCCCTGGGGTGGGTCTGGGGTCCCCTTAAACCTGCCCTGTGCGATGGGTCTGGGGTCCCCTTAAACCTGCCCTGCCCCCTGGGGTGGGTCTGGGGTCCCCTTAAACCTGCCCTGCCCCCTGGGGTGGGTCTGGGGTCCCCTTAAACCTGCCCTGCCCCCTGGGGTGGGTCTGGGGGTCCCCTTAAACCTGCCCTGTGCGATGGGTCTGGGGTCCCCTTAAACCTGCCCTGCCCCCTGGGGTGGGTCTGGGGTCCCCTTAAACCTGCCCTGCTCCCTGGGGTGGTCTGGGGTCCCCTTAAACCTGCCCTGTGCGATGGGTCTGGGGTCCCCTTAAACCTGCCCCCTGGGGTGGGTATGGGGGTCCCCCAAACCTGCTCTTATGGGGATGGATATGTGGTCCCCCAAACTTGCCCTGCCCCATAGGCATGGATATAGGGTGCCCCAAACCTGCTCTGCCCTACGGCATCCCCCAAACCTGCCCTGCCCTTATGGGATGGATATGGGTCCCCCAAACCTGCCCTGCCCTATGGGGTGGATATAGGGTCACCCCCACCTGCTCTGCCCTTATGGGGTGGACATAGGGTCTCTCAAACCTGCCCTGCCCTATGGGATCCCCCAAACTTGTTCTGCCCTTGTAGAATGGGTGCGGGGTCCCCCCCTACCTGCCCTGCCCTACGAGATGGCTATGGGGTCCCCCAAACCTGCTCTATAGAATGGATATCGCCCCCCCCCCCCCCCCCCCAGCCCTGCCCCACGGCATCCCTTTCCCGCTGGGGGGGGGGGGGGGGGAGGGGGGGGCTCCCCCTGCCCCGTGGGGTCCTGACCCCCGCCCCCCCCACGCCAGGCCGCCTTCAGCACGACGGAGATGGCGCTGGCGCTGAACCGGTACCTGTGCCTGGCGGTGCTGCCGCTCATCACCAAGTGCGCCCCGCTCTTCGCCGGCACCGAGCACCGCGCCATCATGGTGGACTCCATGCTGCACACCATCTACCGCCTCTCCCGCGGCCGCTCCCTCACCAAGGCCCAGCGCGACGTCATCGAGGAATGCCTCATGGCCCTCTGCCGGTGGGACCCCCAAAACCCCCCGAACCCCCCCCGCCTCGCCCCTACGTGCCCCCGATATCCCCCCAAGTCCCTGCGTCCCCCCCAAAAACCCCCGTAGCCCCCCGAAACCCTGGCGTCGCCCCCCGTAGCCCTGCATACCCCCCGATATCCCCCATACCCCCGCATCACGCCCCATGTCCCCCTATATCCCCTCTATACCGCTGCATACCCCCATATCCCTTCTATACCTCTGCACACCCCCTATAGCCCCCTACACCCTGCTATATCTCCTCTACGCACCCCCATACCCCCTATAGCCCCCTACACCCTGCTATATCTCCTCTACGCACCCCCATACCCCCTATAGCCCCCCTACACCCTGCTATATCTCCTCTACACACCCCCATACCCCCTATAGCCCCTCTATGCTCCCCTATAGCCCCCCTACACTTCCCGTACCCCCTATATCCCCTCTACACCCTGCTATATCTCCGCTATACACCCCCCATACCCCCTACATCCCCTCTACACCCCCCTATAGCCCCCCTACACCCCCATACCCCCTATATCCCCTCCACGCCCCCCCTATAGCCCCCCTACACCCCATTATACCTCCTATATTCTCCCTACGCACCCTATACACCCTCCATACCCCCTCACACCGCCCGCGTCCCCTCTAACCAACCTATACCTCCTCTATACCCCCGCCTGCGCCCCGCAGCCTCTCTAACCCCCTCTATACCCCCCATGCCCCCCCATACCCCCCCCTTACGTCCCTTCCATACGCCCCCCCCCCAGGTACATCCGTCCCTCCATGCTGCAGCACCTCCTCCGCCCGCCTGGTCTTCGACGTCCCCATCCTCAACGAATTCGCCAAGATGCCCCTCAAGGTGAGCCCGGGGGGGGGGGGGACGACACACGGGGGGACACGATGCGGGGCGGGCAGGGGTGTCCCGGCGATGGGGGGGGCGGGGGGGGGGGGGGGGGCTGCTGACGTCCGTTGTGTGTCCGTCCGTCCCCCCCCAGCTGCTGACGAACCACTACGAGCGGTGCTGGAAGTACTACTGCCTGCCCAGCGGCTGGCCCAACCAGGGGGTCAGCTCCGAGGAGGAGCTGCACCTCACCCGAAAGCTCTTCTGGGGCATCTTCGAGTCCCTGGCGCACAAGGTGCCGGGGGGCGGGGGGGGGGGACGGGGGGACGGGGGGGGGGACGGGAGGGACAGGACACACAGGGCGGGGAGGGGGTGGGGATGGGACACTGCGGGGGGGGCCGAGCGGGATGGGGACGTGGGGATGGGGACGTGGGGACGGGGACATGGGTGATTGGGACACGGGGATGGAGACACGGGGATGGGGACGTGGGGATGGGGACGTGGGGACGGGGACATGGGTGATTGGGACACGGGGATGGAGACACGGGGATGGGGACGTGGGGATGGGGACGTGGGGACAGGGACACGGGGACGGGGACACGGGGACGGGGACATGGGTGATTGGGACACGGGGATGGGGACACGGGGATGGGGACGTGGGGGGGCCGAGCGGGATGGGGACACGGGTGATTGGGACACGGGGATGGGGACACGGGGATGGGGACGTGGGGATGGGGACGTGGGGATGGGGACACGGGAACGGGGACACGGGGACGGGGACGTGGGGACGGGGACATGGGTGATTGGGACACGGGGATGGGGACGTGGGGATGGGGACACGGGGATGGGGACACGGGGACAGGGACATGGGTGATTGGACACGGGGATGGGGACGTGGGGATGGGGACACGGGGATGGGGACATGGGGATGGGGACACGGGAACGGGGACACGGGTGATTGGGACACGGGGATGGGGACATGGGGGGGGCCGAGCGGGATGGGGACACGGGGACGGGGACACGGGTGATTGGGACACGGGGATGGGGACGTGGGGGGGGGCGGAGTGGGATGGGGACATGGGGATGGGGACGTGGGTTTGGGGACAGGGCTGAGTGGGATGGGGACAGGGCGATGGGGACACGGCGTCTGACCCACGCAGGGACAGGGGGAGCTGGACCAGGCTGGAGACACGGGGAGTTGGGGGGGGGGGGGGGGGGGACCTGGGGCGGCCCAGGGGGACCCGCGGGGGACTTCGGGGAGACGGGGGGGGGACCCGTGGGGACAGCGGGTGGCTCGGAGGGGCTGCAGGGGTGGGTGGGGGGTTTGTGGGGGGTAGGGGGGGTGGCGGGGGGGGTCACCCCTCGCGCCCCCCCCCCCCCGCCCAGCGGTTCGAGGCGGAGCTGTACAAGCTGGCCATGCCGTGCCTCTGCGCCATCGCCGGCGCCCTCCCCCCCGACTACGTGGACGCCAGCTACTCCTCCAAGACGGAGAAGAAGGCTTCCGTCGACGCCGAGGGCAACTTCGACCCCAAGCCCGTCGAGACCCTCAAGTAGGGTCCATACCACCCCCCCCACCCCCCCACCCCCCCCCCCCATAGCCCTGCCCTGGCTCGGTCCCATCCTGACACCCCCCCCCCCCCCGTGTCCCACCCCCCCCCCCCCCAGTGTCATCATCCCCGAGAAGCTGGACGGCTTCATCAACAAGTACGCGGAGTACACCCACGAGAAGTGGGCTTTCGACAAGGTGGGGACCCCCCCAATCCCCCCCAGCACCTGCGGGACACCCCCCAGGACCTCCCTGGGCTCCCTGCACGCCCCCCCCCCCGACCCCCGTGGTCCCCCCAGGACCCTCCCAGCCTCCCGTGCACCTGCATGATCCCCCCCGGGACCCCCCCCCCCCCGCCCCGGCTTTGCCCCTCTTGGTCCCCGCCTGTACCTGCGTGACCCCACCGCACCCCTGGGACCCCCACCCCAAGGTCTTCCTGCTCCTCTGACCATCCTGGACCCCCCCGCCCTCGCATGTCAGCCCCCTCCGATGTCCCAGCGCCCCCCGTGACGTTCCCGTCCCTCGGCAGATCCAGAACAACTGGTCCTTCGGGGAGACGGTGGATGAAGAAGCCAAGACCCACCCCATGCTGCGACCCTACAAGACCTTCTCTGAGAAGGTACCGTGTGTGTCCCCTGCTGGGACCCCCCCCAGCCCCAGCTGGACACCCCCAACTTTGCCCAGATCCCCCAACCCCGTCCATCCTCCTCAACCTCATCCATGTCCCCCCAACCCCGTCCATCCTCCTCAACCTCATCCACATCCCCCCAACCCCGTCCATCCTCCTCAACCTCATCCAGATCCCCCCAACCCAATCTGCCCCCCCCCAGACCAATCCCGATCCTCTAACCTCATCTGGACCACCCCAACCCCATCCAGACCCCTCAACTCTCTCTGGATCCCCCCAAACCCCCGTTTGACTTCCTGGCTCTGTCCAGACGCCCCAGCCCCATCTAGACCCACTGACCCTCCTCGGCCTCCCAGCTGAGGGGCCATGCTGGGGGGCACCCAAGGGCACCCCGCGAGCCCCACGTCTGCCCCCCCAGGACAAGGAGATCTACCGGTGGCCCATCAAGGAGTCCCTGAAGGCCATGCTGGCCTGGGAGTGGATGGTGGAGAAGGCCCGCGAGGGCGAGGAGGACAAGGTGGAGAAGAAGAAGACCCGCAAGATCTCCCAGTCTGCCCAGGTGGGGCCTGGATGCCTGGGTCCCCCCCGAGAACCCCTGGGAGTCAATGAGATCCGTGGGGTGGTGAAGGAGCACCCCAATCACCTGGGGGTCCATGGGGTGGTGAAGGAGCACCCCAATCACCTGGGGGTCCATGAGGTCTATGGGGTGGTGAGGGAGCACTCCAATCACCTGGGGGTCCATGGGGTGGTGAAGGACCACCCCAATCACCTGGGGGTCCATGAGGTCTATGGGGTGGTGAGGGAGCACCCCAATCACCTGGGGGTCCATGGGGTGGTGAAGGAGCACCCCGATCATCTGGGGGTCCATGAGGTCCATGGGGTAGTGAAGGAGCACCCCAATCACCTGGGGGTCCATGGGGTGGTGAAGGAGCACCCCAGTCACCTGGGGGTCCATGAGGTCCATGGGGTGGTGAAGAAGCACCCCAATCACCTGGGGGTCCATGGGGTGGTGAAGGACCACCCCAATCACCTGGGGGTCCATGAGGTCTATGGGGTGGTGAGGGAGCACCCCAATCACCTGGGGGTCCATGGGGTGGTGAAGGAGCACCCCGATCATCTGGGGGTCCATGAGGTCCATGGGGTAGTGAAGGAGCACCCCAATCACCTGGGGGTCCATGGGGTGGTGAAGGAGCACCCCAGTCACCTGGGGGTCCATGAGGTCCATGGGGTGGTGAAGAAGCACCCCAATCACCTGGGGGTCCATGGGGTGGTGAAGGAGCACCCCAATCATCTGGGGGTCCATGAGGTCCATGGGGTGGTGAGGGAGCACCCCGATCACCTGGGGGTCCATGGGGTGGTGAAGGAGCACCCCAATCATCTGGGGGTCCATGAGGTCCATGGGGGTGGTGAAGGAGCACCCCGATCACCTGGGGGTCCATGGGGTTGCCCCCTCCCCATGGTCCCCCTTACGCTGTCCTGACACCCCCCCCCCCCCAGGCCACCTACGACCCCAGCCACGGCTACAGCCCCCAGCCCGTCGACCTGTCGGGGGTGACGCTGTCCCGGGAGCTGCAGGTGAGTGTCCCCCCCCCCGCAGTGTCGTGTGTGTCCCCCCGACCCCCCCGGCTCGGACCGTGTCCCCCCCCCCCCCCCCCCCACCTCGCCGTGTCCCCAGGCCATGGCGGAGCAGCTGGCCGAGAACTACCACAACACCTGGGGACGCAAGAAGAAGCAGGAGCTGGAGGCCAAGGGTGAGCACCCCCACGTGTGTGTCCCCCCCCCACCCCCCGTGGGCGCCCCCGCGTCCCCCCCCCCCCGACCCCCGCGGGCGCCCCTGCAACCCTGCTGCCCCCCAAGTGGATGCACGCCCGTGGGGTGCTGCCACCCCCCACCAAGGGATTGTCCTTCCCCCCCCCCGGCATCCCCCGTGGGTGCTGCCCCCCCCACGCCACCCCTGGGTGCTGACGGGGGTGGGGGGGGGTGGGGGGTGCCAGGGGGGGGCTCGCACCCCCTGCTCGTGCCCTACGACACGCTGACGGCCAAGGAGAAGGCGCGGGACCGCGAGAAGGCGCAGGAGCTCCTCAAGTTCCTGCAGCTCAACGGCTACGCCGTCACCCGGTGGGTGGGGGGCCGGGGAGGGGGGGCCGGGGACCCCCCAGGCATCCCGGGGGGCACACGGGGTCTGGGGGGCGCAGGGGGTCTGGGGACGAGGGATCTTGGGTGGTCTTGGTAGGGGTGGGTGCAGGGGAGAGGGGGGTTTTGGGGGGGTTGGAGGGTGCTGGGAGGGGGGACTTGGGGGGGGGGGGGGGGCAGCAGGGTTGGGGTCCGCAGCCCCCGCTGGAGATGGGGGTCTGGGGTGGGGGGGTGGGGGGCAGACGGTGAGATTTGGGGTGCAGGCATGTGGATGGGGTTTTGGGGTGGGGGATGTGGGGGGTCTGGGGTGCACTGCTGCCCCCCCCCCCCCCCCCCCCCGGTTGGGGCAGGGCCGGGGGGAAGGATGGGGAGTTGAAGGCGTGGGGCCCCCCCCCCGACCCCCCGCTGCAGGGGGCTGAAGGACATGGAGCTGGACACCTCCTCCATCGAGAAGCGCTTCGCCTACGGCTTCCTGCAGCAGCTGCTCAAGTGGATGGACATCTCCCAGGAGTTCATCGCCCACCTGGGTACGGCCCCGGGACCCCCTCCAAACCCCTTGGGACCCCCCCTCCATCCCTCAGGACCCCCCCAGATCCTCCTCGGACTTTTCTGGTGTTTCCTTGAACCCCTTGGACCCCTTGAGACCCCCTTGGACGTCTTGAAGGACCTCCTTGGACCTCTTGAGACGTCCTTGGACCTCTTGAAGGACCTCCTTGGACCTCTTGAAGGACCCCCTTGAACTCCTTGAGGGCCCCCCCTTGGACCCCTTGAGCACCCCCCCCCCCCTTGGACCCACTTGAGACCCCCTTGGACCTCCTGAAGGACCACCTTGAATCTCTTGAGACCCCCTTGAACCCCTTGAGTCCCCCTTGGACCTCTTGAGACCCCCTTGGACCTCTTTAAGACCCCCTTGAACTCCTTGAGACCCCCCCCAAGTGCCCCTGCAAGCCCTGGACTGCCCCCCCCCCCCCCTCCCCAGCGCTGCCCCAGACCCCTTGGGGCTCCCTGGTACCCCCCGACTGCTTGTCCCCGTGCGTCCCCCCTGACTGCCTGCCCCCCCAGAGGCGGTGGTGAGCAGCGGGCGCGTGGAGAAATCCCCCCACGAGCAGGAGATCAAGTTCTTCGCCAAGGTCAGAGGGACCCCAAAGTTTGGGGGGGGAACACACCCCCAAAATGGGGGGTCTCAGGTCTGGGGAAGGGGACAGGGTGGCTTTGGCACAGGCACCCCATCAGCCCCCCCCCCCAGGGAGACGGGCAATGGGCTGTTTGGGGTCCCCTATAGGGTGTTTGGGGGTCTCTAGGGGTATTTGGGGTCCCCTATAGGGTGTTTGGGGTCTCTGTGGGGTATTTGGGGTCCCCTATAGGGTGTTTGGGGTCTCTGTGGGGTATTTGGGGTCCCCATGGGCTGTTTGGGGTCCCCTATAGGGTGTTTGGGCTCTCTGTGGGGTGCATATGGTGTGCGGGTGCTCGGGGTCCCCTTAAAGGGTCCTGGGGGTCCCCTACGCGGTATTTGGGGGGTATGCAGGTGTTTGGGGCCCCTTACGGGGTGTTCGGGGGTGCTGGAGCGTCCCTTACGGGGGGACGCGCTCCCCCCCCTGACCCCCCCCACCCCGGTCCCCCCCAGATCCTGCTGCCCCTCATCAACCAGTACTTCCACAACCACTGCCTCTACTTCCTCTCCACCCCGGCCAAGGTGCTGGGCAGCGGCGGGCACGCCTCCAACAAGGAGAAGGAGATGATCACCAGGTGGGGGGCACCCCCGGACCCCCAGACCCCCAGACCCCCGGTCATGTGGCACCCGGACCCCTGGACACAGGGCGCCAGGATCCCCGGATCCCTGGTCACGGGGCGCCCGGACCCCCAGACCCCCGGTCATGGGGCGCCTGGACCCCAGACCCCTGGCCATGGAGCACCAGGATCCCCGGATCCCTGGTCACGGGGCACCCGGACCCCCAGACCCCCGGTCACGGGGCGCCAGGACCCCCAGACCCCTGGCCATGGGGCGCCCGGATCCCCAGACCCCCAGTCATGTGGCACCCAGACCCCTGGACACAGGGCGCCAGGATCCCCGGATCCCTGGTCACGGGGCGCCCGGACCCCCAGACCCCCGGTCATGGGGCGCCTGGACCCCCAGACCCCTGGCCATGGAGCACCAGGATCCCCGGATCCCTGGTCACGGGGCACCCGGACCCCCAGACCCCTGGACACGGGGTGCCAGGATCCCCGGATCCCTGGTCATGGGGTGCCCAGACCCCTGGTCACGGGGCGCCCGGACCCCCAGACCCCTGGACACGGGGTGCCAGGATCCCCGGATCCCTGGTCATGGGGTGCCCAGACCCCTGGTCACGGGGCGCCCGGACCCCCAGACCCCTGGACACGGGGTGCCAGGATCCCCGGATCCCTGGACATGGGGCGCCCGGATCCCCAGACCCCCGGTCATGTGGCGCCTGGACCCCCAGACCCCTGGACACAGGGCGCCAGGATCCCCGGATCCCTGGTCACGGGATGCCCAGACCCCCGGTCATGGGGCGCCCGGACCCCCAGACCCCTGGACACGGGGCACCCGGATCCCCAGATCCCTGGTCACAGAGTGCCCGGACCCCCAGCCCCCTGGACACGGGGCACCCAGACCCCTGGACCCCCAGACTCCTGTTCATGGGGCGCCTGGACCCCCAGACCCCTGGACACGGGGCGCCAGGGTCCCCAGACCCCCGGTCATGGGGCGCCCAGACCCCCCACCCGGACCCTTGGGCAATGGGGATGCCCCATGTCACCCCCTGCTCTCTCAGGGGGGGTTCAGGGGGTCCCCCCGCACCCCGTCCCCTGGCCGAGGGGACTTGGGGTCCGTGCTGTCCCCTCACTTGGGGGTCTTGGGGACCCCCCCCTGAACCTCCGTCCCCCATCAGCCTCTTCTGCAAGCTGGCCGCGCTCGTCCGCCACCGCGTCTCGCTCTTCGGTAAGGGGACACGGCCAGGGACCCCCACGGCGGGGGGCGCGGGGAGGGGGGGTGCCCCGGTGGCACCTGACCCCCCCCATCCCTGTCCCCGTCCCCAGGGACCGACGCACCGGCCGTGGTGAACTGCCTGCACATCCTCGCCCGCTCCCTGGACGCCAGGTGGGACGGGGTCCCGGTGCCACCACGGCGCCGTCCTTGTCCCCATGGGGTCCCGGTGCCACCACGGCGCCGTCCTTGTCCCCACCATCCCCACTGGGTCCCGGTGCCACCACGGCGCCGTCCTTGTCCCCACCATCCCCACGGGGTCCCGGTGCCACCACGGCGCTGTCCTTGTCCCCACGGTCTCCACAGGGTCCTGGTGCCACCATCCCTGTCCCTGCGGTGTCCCAGTGCTCCCCTGATGCCATCCCTGTCCCCATGGTCCCCCCCATCTCTGCAGTGTCCCGGTGCCACTCTGATGCCATGTCCCCAAGGTGTCCGATGCTGCCCCGATGCCATCCCTGTCCCCGCAGTGCCCCGATGCCACCTCAGTGCCGCCCTCATGCCCATGGTCCCCTGTCCCCAATGCTGCCAGGGCGGTGGCCGTGCCCCGTGTCCCCAGCGCTGCCCACGCGTGTCCCCGGGGCGGTGGCCGTGCCCCCAACACTGCCCACGCGTGTCCCCGGGGCGGTGGCCGTGCCCCGTGCCCCCAGTGCTGCCCACGCGTGTCCCCGGGGCGGTGGCCGTGCCCCGTGCCCCCAGCGCTGCCCACGCGTGTCCCCGGGGCGGTGGCCGTGCCCCCAACGCTGCCCACGCGTGTCCCGGGGCGGTGGCCGTGCCCCGTGCCCCCAGCACTGCCCACGCGTGTCCCCGGGGCGGTGGCCGTGCCCCGTGCCCCCAGCGCTGCCCACGCGTGTCCCCGGGGCGGTGGCCGTGCCCCGTGCCCCCAGCACTGCCCACGCGTGTCCCCGGGGCGGTGGCCGTGCCCCGTGCCCCCAGCGCTGCCCACGCGTGTCCCCGGGGCGGTGGCCGTGCCCCCAACGCTGCCCACGCGTGTCCCCGGGGCGGTGGCCGTGCCCCGTGCCCCCAGCGCTGCCCACGCGTGTCCCCGGGGCGGTGGCCGTGCCCCGTGCCCCCAGCACTGCCCACGCGTGTCCCCGGGGCGGTGGCCGTGCCCCGTGCCCCCAGCGCTGCCCACGCGTGTCCCCGGGGCGGTGGCCGTGCCCCCAACGCTGCCCACGCGTGTCCCGGGGCGGTGGCCGTGCCCCGTGCCCCCAGCGCTGCCCACGCGTGTCCCCGGGGCGGTGGCCGTGCCGGCGCTGAAGGCCCCCCGCCCAGGACGGTGATGAAGTCGGGCCCTGAGATCGTCAAGGCGGGGCTGCGGTCCTTCTTCGAGAGCGCCTCCGAGGACATCGAGAAGATGGTGGAGAACCTCAAGCTGGGGAAGGTGACGCAGAGCCGCACCCAGGTGAAGGGGGTGGCCCAGAACATCAACTACACCACGGTGGCCCTCCTGCCCGTCCTCACCTCCCTCTTCGAGCACGTGGCGCAGCATCACTTCGGGGACGACGTCATCCGTGAGCCGGCGGGGACGGGGGGACGCACTGGGGACGCGCTGGGGACATGTTGGGGATGGGGGCTCAGCAGGGATGTGGGACGTGGGGACACGCTGGGGACATGTTGGGACAGGGGGCTCAGCAGGGGCAGGGGACATGGGGACACGTTGGGGACACGTTGGGGACAGGGGGTTCAGCAGGGACAGGGGACATGGGGACACGTTGGGGACACGTTGGGGACAGGGGGTTCAGCAGGGACAGGGGACATGGGGACACGTTGGGGACACGTTGGGGACAGGGGACTTGGGAGGGATGCGGGACATGGGGACACATTGGGGACACATTGGGGACACGTTGGGGACAGGGGGCTCGGGAGGGATGCGGGATGTGGGGACACGTTGGGGACACGTTGGGGACACGGGGACAGGGGGCTCAGGAGGGATGCGGGAAGTGGGGACACGTTGGGGACACGTTGGGGACGGGGCTCGGGAGGGATGCGGGACATGGGGACACGTTGGGGACACGTTTGGGACACATTGGGGACATGTTGGGGACGGGACATAGGGAGACATTGGGGATGGGGGCTCAGCAGGGACAGGGGACATGGGGACACATTGGGGACATGTTGGGGATGGGGCTTGGGAGGGATGTGGGACATGGGGACACATTGGGGACACATTGAGGACACGTTGGGGACGGGGGCTCGGGAGGGATGCGGGACATGGGGACACGTTGGGGACATGTTTGGGACACATTGGGGACATGTTGGGGACAGGGGACATAGGGAGACATTGGGGATGGGAGCTCAGCAGGGACGGGGGATGTGGGGACAGGGGGACACTTTGGGGACAGGACGTTGATGGGATGGTGGCAGGGATGGGGGACGCTTGGGAGATGGGAGACTCTGGGGACCAGGGGACGCTTTGGGGACAAGGGGCGTGGTGGGGCCGGGGCCGGCTGGGGGTGCTGGGGCAGTTTGGGGGTGCAGGGACACCCCCCCTCGGGTGTCGGGGACACCGCAGCCCTGACCGTCCCCCGTCCCCGCAGTCGATGACGTCCAGGTCTCCTGCTACCGCATCCTGTGCAGCATCTACTCGCTGGGCACCACCAGGAACCCCTACGTGGAGAGGTGGGGGGCTGGGGGGGGGGCCGGGGGGGGCCGCGTCCCCCCAAACCCCTCTGCCTGCAGAGCTGGGGGTACTTGCGGGGCGCCCGTGGCCGTGGGGTGCCCGTGTCCCCTGGGGTGCCCGTGGCTTGGGGATGCCCGTGCCCACGGGGGACCCACGGCTCTGGGGTGGCCCTGGGGTACCTGTTCCCGTGGGGTGCCCGAGGATTTGGGGTGCCCGTGGGGTGCCTGTGGATCTGGGGTGCCCATGGGGTGGCCCCCGGGTACCTGTGCTCATGGGGTGCCCAAGGATTTGGGGTGCCCATGGGGTGGCCCGTGGGGTGCCTGTAGATCTGGGGTGCCCATAGATATGGGGTGCCCATGGGGTGGCCCCGGGGTACCTATGCCCATGGGGTGCCCGTGGATCTGGGGTGCCCATGGGGTGGCCCCGGGGTACCTATGCCCATGGGGTGCCTGTGGATCTGGGGTGCCCATGGGGTGGCCGTGGGGTACCTGTTCCCGTGGGGTACCCATGGATCTGGGGTGCCCATGGGGTGGCCCGTGGGGTGCCCGTGGATCTGGCACCCCACTCCCTGCAGACCACGGGACGCCCGCGGGGTGCCCGTGGATCTGGGGTGCCCATGGGGTGGCCCGTGGGGTGCCTGTATATCTGGGGTGCCCATAGATCTGGGGTGCCCATGGGGTGGCCCCGGGGTACCTATGCCCATGGGGTGGCCCGTGGGGTGCCCGTGGATCTGGCACCCCACTCCCTGCAGACCACGGGACGCCCGCGGGGTGCCCGTGGATCTGGGGTGCCCATGGGGTGGCCCGTGGGGTGCCTGTAGATCTGGGGTGCCCATAGATCTGGGGTGCCCATGGGGTGGCCCCGGGGTACCTATGCCCATGGGGTGGCCCGTGGGGTGCCCGTGGATCTGGCACCCCACTCCCTGCAGACCACGGGACGCCCGCGGGGTGCCCGTGGATCTGGGGTGCCCATGGGGTGGCCCGTGGGGTGCCTGTAGATCTGGGGTGCCCATAGATCTGGGGTGCCCATGGGGTGGCCCCGGGGTACCTATGCCCATGGGGTGGCCCGTGGGGTGCCCGTGGATCTGGCACCCCACTCCCTGCAGACCACGGGACGCCCGCGGGGTGCCCGTGGATCTGGGGTGCCCATGGGGTGGCCCGTGGGGTGCCTGTAGATCTGGGGTGCCCATAGATCTGGGGTGCCCATGGGGTGGCCCCGGGGTACCTATGCCCATGGGGTGGCCCGTGGGGTGCCCGTGGATCTGGCACCCCACTCCCTGCAGACCACGGGACGCCCGCGGGGTGCCCGTGGATCTGGGGTGCCCATGGGGTGGCCCGTGGGGTGCCTGTAGATCTGGGGTGCCCATAGATCTGGGGTGCCCATGGGGTGGCCCCGGGGTACCTATGCCCATGGGGTGGCCCGTGGGGTGCCCGTGGATCTGGCACCCCACTCCCTGCAGACCACGGGACGCCCGCGGGGTGCCCGTGGATCTGGGGTGCCCATGGGGTGGCCCGTGGGGTGCCTGTAGATCTGGGGTGCCCATAGATCTGGGGTGCCCATGGGGTGGCCCCGGGGTACCTATGCCCATGGGGTGGCCCGTGGGGTGCCCGTGGATCTGGCACCCCACTCCCTGCAGACCACGGGACGCCCGCGGGGTGCCCGTGGATCTGGGGGGTGCCCGTGCCCGCGGGGTGCCGCGGGGTGGGGGTGAGCCCGCGCCCCTCTGCCCGCAGGCAGCGCCCGGCGCTGGGGGAGTGCCTGGCCCGCCTGGCGGCCGCCATGCCCGTGGCCTTCCTGGAGCCGCAGCTCAACGAGTTCAACCCCTGCTCCGTCTACAGCACCAAGTCCCCCCGCGAGCGGGCCAGTGAGTGGGGCAGCGCCCGGCGTCCCCCCGCGTGTGTCCCCCCCCGTCCCTGTCCCCCCCCGTCCCATCACACAACCCTCCGGGACGAGCCCTGTTTGCCCCCCCCCGCCCCATTTCGGGGCATCCCCCTCCCCACCATTCCCGGTGCCTCTCACGTTTCCCCGGTTTTGGGGCACCCCCAGTGCCCCCCCCCGAATTGCTCCAGCTTTAGGGTGCCCCATGGTCCCTCTTGCCTCCACCTTTGGGGTACCCTGATGCCCCCCAATGGCCCTGGGTTTGGGGCACCCCCACATCTCCGACGACCCTCTCACGTGTCCCCATTTTGGGGTCCCCCCACGTCTCCGACATCCCTCTCACGTGTCCCCACCAGCTCTGGGGCACCCTGACACCCCCAAATCTCCCCACCTTCAGGGTACCCTGATGCACCCCAACACTGGGACACCCCCTTGTCCCCAAGACCCCTCACTCGCCCCCACCTTTGGGGCACCGCCACGTCCCCATTGCCCGTGTCCCCCCCTCCCCCCCGCCTAGTTCTACCTGCTTTGGGGTCCCCCCATCCCCTCACCGTGGGGTGCCCCCCCTCGCCGTGGGGTGCCCCCCTGCCCGGTGCCATCCCCCTGTCCCCGCAGTCCTGGGGCTCCCCAGCCGGGTGGAGGAGATGTGCCCCGACATCCCCGACCTGGAGCGGCTGATGCGGGACATCGGGGGGCTGGCGGAGTCGGGGGCCCGCTACACCGAGATGCCCCACGTCATCGAGGTCACCCTCCCCATGCTCTGCAACTACCTGCCCCGATGGTGGGAGCGCGGCCCCGACACCCTGCCCCAGGGACCCTGGGCCACCGCCGTCACCGGCCAGCACCTCAACGCCCTCCTGGGCAACATCCTCCGCATCGTGGTCAACAACCTGGGCATCGACGAGGCCTCCTGGATGAAGCGCCTGGCAGGTGGGCGAGGATGGGGCTGGTGGCCCTGGGCAGGTCCCAGGGGTGATGTCGGTGGCCCCTGGGTAGGTCCCAGGGAGATGCCGGTGGCCCTGGCTGGGTCTTGGGACGGTGCTGGTGGCCATAGGCGGGTCCTGGGATGGTAGTGGTGGCCCTGGGTGATCCCACAGATGATGCTGGTGGCCCTGGGTGGTCCCGGAGAGGTGCTGGTGGCTCTTGGTGGGTCCCAGGATGGTGCTGGTGGCCATGGGTGGTCCCAGGGATGGTGCTGGTGGCCATAGGTGGTCCCAGGGAGGTGCTGGTGGCCCTGGGAAGGTATCAGGGATGGTGCTGGTGATCCCGGAGAGGTGCTGGTGGCTCTTGGTGGGTCCCAGGATGGTGCTGGTGGCCCTGGGTGTGTCCCGGGGAGGTGCTGGTGGCCCTGGGAACGTATCAGGGATGGTGCTGGTGGCCATGGGTGGTCCCGGGGAGGTGCGGGTGTCCCCTGGCTGCAGCCCCCCTGTCCCCGCAGTGTTCGCCCAGCCCATCGTCAGCAAGGCGAAGCCGGAGCTGCTGCGCTCCCACTTCATCCCCACCATGGAGAAGCTGAAGAAGCGGGCGGGCAAGGTGGTGGCCGAGGAGGAGCAGCTCCGCATGGAGGCCAAGACAGAGGGGGAGGACGCCGAGCTGCTCATCCGCGACGAGTTCTCCGTCCTCTGCCGCGACCTCTATGCGCTCTACCCCCTGCTCATCCGCTACGTGGACAACAGCCGGTGAGGGGGGACGGGGGACGTGGCTGTGGGGACACGAGGATGCCGAGGAGCATCCCTTGGGAGCCATGGTCCACCCATGGCAGAGCCGAGGAGAAGGCATGGGGCAAAACTGGGGGGCGTGGACATCCCCTGATGGTGGCCACGGGGACCCACTGATGGTGGCCATGGACATCCCCTGATGGTGACCCTGGGGACCCACTGATGGTGGCCACGGGGACCCACTGATGGTGGCCATGGGGACCCACTGATGGAGGCCACGGGGACCCACTGATGGTGGCCATGGACATCCCCTGATGGTGGCCATGGGGACCCACTGATGGTGACCCTGGGGACCCACTGATGGTGGCCATGGACATCCCCTGATGGTGGCCACGGCGACCCACTGACGGTGGCCATGGGACCGGCAGGGCCAAGTGGCTGACGGAGCCCAACGAGGACGCGGAGGAGCTGTTCCGCATGGTCGGGGAGGTCTTCATCTACTGGTCCAAGTCCCACGTGAGCGGGGGGCACTGGGGACACGGGGGGGGGACACGGGGGACAGTGGTGCATGGAGGGGCTGGGGGTTGGGGGGGTACAGGGGACCCGGCGGGGGGTCCCGGGCCGGGGGTCGCTCAGCCCTGTGTGTGTGTCGTCCCCCCCCCGGCAGAACTTCAAGCGTGAGGAGCAGAACTTCGTGGTGCAGAATGAGATCAACAACATGTCCTTCCTCACCGCCGACAGCAAGAGCAAGATGGCCAAGGTGTGTGGGGGGGGGGGAACGCATCCCCCCGGCTGCGCCCCGACCTCCTGCCTGGCACCCCCAGACCCCCTCATCCTGCACCCCCCGCCCGCCTGGCACCCCAGTCCCATGGATGGGGGGTGTCCATCCCTCCCCAAGTCTGCCTGGTACCCCCAGTCCCCAGCTTGTGCATCCCTCCCAACCTCCCTGGTACCCCTAAAACACCCCAAAACCCACCTGGTACCCCCAAACCCACCCAAGCCCAGGCATCTCCATCCCTCCCAACCCACCCGGTACCCTCAAACCTCCCCCAAACCCACCTGGGACCCCCAACTCCCCCCCAAAGCCCCCCCCCCCAAACCCGGGCGTCTCCATCCCTCCCAACCCACCTGGTACCCCCAACCTCCCCCAAACCCACCTGGGACCCCCAACTCCCCCCCAAAGCCCCCCCCCAAACCCAGGCGTCTCCATCCCTCCCAACCTCCCCCAGTCTATCTGGTACCCTCAGCCCCCCCAGTCCCCCCCAAACTCAGGCACCTCCATCCCTCCTGCCCCACCTGCTGCCCCCCAACCCCCCCGTCTCCCAGGGGTCTCCGTCCCTCCCCATCCACCCGGGCCCCCAAGCCCCCCCGCGTCCACCCCCAGGGACACGGGGACGGGGACCTAACGCTGTCTCTTCTCTCCTGCCCTTGGCTGCGGGTGCTGGCACCTAGTCCGGAGACGGCCAGGTTAGCGGGGCCACGCTGCGCGGGGAGGGGGCCCCAGGGACCCCCGGCCCCCACCCTGGGGTCCTGCTCCTCAGGGCCACCACGGCTGAGACCCCCCGGACCCCTCCAGGGTCCTGCTCTGCGGGGCCACCACGGCTGGGACCCCCCTGGACCCCTCCAGGGTCCTGCTCTGCGGGGCCACCACGGCTGGGACCCCCCTGGACCCCTCCAGGGTCCTGCTCTGCGGGGCCACCACGGCTGGGACCCCCCTGGACCCCTCCAGGGTCCTGCTCTGCGGGGCCACCACGGCTGGGACCCCCCTGGACCCCTCCAGGGTCCTGCTCTGCGGGGCCACCACGGCTGGGACCCCCCTGGACCCCTCCAGGGTCCTGCTCTGCGGGGCCACCACGGCTGGGACCCCCCTGGACCCCTCCAGGGTCCTGCTCTGCGGGGCCACCACGGCTGGGACCCCCCTGGACCCCTCCAGGGTCCTGCTCTGCGGGGCCACCACGGCTGGGACCCCCCTGGACCCCTCCAGGGTCCTGCTCTGCGGGGCCACCATGGCTGGGACCCCCCCCAAGGGCATCCTGGGGTCCTGCCCCACGGGCCAACATCTGGGACCTCTGGAGCTGTGTGGCACTGGGGTCCTGGCCCTGATGTCCCCAGTCCCTGATGTCCCCAGTCCCTGTGGTACAAGGGGCCCGGGCCCTGAGGGGTCCCCGTGGCACAGGGGTCCCGGTGCTGATGTCCCCGTCCCTGTGGCACGGGGGTCCCAACACTGATGTCCCCGTCCTTATGGGGGACACTGATGTCCCCGTCCCTGTGGCACGGGGGTCCCAACACTGATGTCCCCGTCCTTATGGGGGACACGGATGTCCCCGTCCCTGTGGCATGGGGGTCCTGGTGCTGATGTCCCTCACCCTTATGGCGTGGGGGGTCGCGGTGCTGAGGTGTCCCCATCCCTGTGGCACGGGGGTCCCAACACTGATGTCCCCGTCCTTATGGGGGACACTGATGTCCCCGTCCCTGTGGCACGGGGGTCCCAACACTGATGTCCCTCATCCTTACGGCGGGGGGGGGGGGGGGGGGGGCTGTCCTGCCGCTGATGTCCCCATCCCTGTGACGGTGGGGTCCTGTTCCTGACACCCCCATACCCCTGGCCTGGGGTGGTGGCCCTGACGCCCCCGTCCCTGTCCCCGCAGGGGTGTGGCTCGGAGCAGGAGCGGACGAAGAAGAAGCGCCGAGGGGACCGGTACTCCATCCACACCTCCCTCATCGTCGCCACCCTGAAGAAGATGCTGCCCATCGGCCTCAACATGTGCTCACCCACCGACCAGGAACTCATCACCGCGGCCAAGTGCCGCTACGCCCTGGTGGGTGGGGGGGGGCGGTGGGGTTGGGGACAGCCCCCGGGACTGGGGACAGCCCCCGGGGTTGGGGACAGCCCTTGACGTGGCCCTGTCCTGTGGTTCCCCCCCCCCGCAGAAGGACACGGACGAGGAGGTGCGGGAGTACCTCAACAACAACCTGTACCTGCAGGGCAAGGTGAGGTGGCCTGTCCCCACCGTGTCCCCCCCACATCCCCGTGGTCCCCATGTCCTCGTGGTGCCTGTTATCCCCACGGTCCCCATGTGCCCCACCGTGTCTCCGTGGCCCCTGTGGTCCCCATGTCCCCATGGCCATCACGGTGCCTGTAGCCCTGTGATCCTCATGGTCCCCACTGTGTCCTCATGGTCCTCATGGTCCCTATGGTGCCTGTGTCTCCATGGTCCCCATGTGCCCTGCTGTGTCCCCGTGGTCCCCACGTGCCCCACTACATCCCCGTGGTCCCCATTTCCCTGCCATGGCTCCTGTGGTCCCCATGTCCCCCCATGGCCATCATGGTGCCTGTAGCCCCGTGGTCCCCATTTCCCTGCCATGGTCCCTGTGGTCCCCATGTCCCCCCATGGCCATCATGGTGCCTGTAGCCCCGTGGTCCCCATGTGCCCCACCACATCCCCGTGGTCCCCATTTCCCCGCCATGGCCCCTGTGGTCCCCACGTCCCCCCATGGCCATCACTGTGCCTGTAGCCCCATGGTCCCCATGTCCCCCTGTGGCCATCACGGTGCCTGTAGCCCCGTGGTCCCCACGTGCCCCACCACGTCCCCATGGCCATCACGGTGCCTGTAGCCCCATGGTCCCCATGTCCCCCTGTGGCCATCACGGTGCCTGTAGCCCCGTGGTCCCCACGTGCCCCACCACGTCCCCGTGGTCACCGTGTCCCCTGTGTCCCCAGTGCGAGAACAACTCCTCCATGCGGTGGCAGATGGCCCTGTACCGCGAGATGGCCGGCAAGGCCGAGGACTCCGACAGCCCCGAGAAGATCGTCCGGAGGGTGCAGGAGGTGTCGGCCGTGCTCTACCACCTGGAGCAGGTCGGGGGGCCCAGGGGGGGTCTGGGGGGTCCCTGGGGTGCAGGGGATATTGGCCATGCCCCATGGCCTCAAGCAGGTCGGGGTCCTGGGGGTCTCAGGGGGCTCTGGGGGGGTGCCAAGGTACTTTAGGGATCATTGGGGGGGTCCCTGGGGTTCTCAAGAGTCTTGGGCGGGGGCATGGTGTGCTCCAGGGGTGCCATGGGGAGGTTCCTGGGATGCTCTGGGGGTGAAGGGGGTCCCTGAGACGCTCTGGGGATGCCTTGGGGGGGTCCGTGGTGTGCTCCAGGGGGTAGGGGTGTCCCTGGGATGCTCTGGGGGTGTGGGGGGGTCCTTGCGATGCTCTGGGGGGTCCCTGGGATGCTCTGGGGGTGCCCTGGGGGTCCCTGGGATGCTCTGAGGGTGTGGGGGGTCCCTGGGATGCTCTGGGGGTGCCCTGGGGGTCTCTGGGATGCTCCAGTGGTGTGGGGGGTCCCTGGGATGCCCTGAGGGTGCGGGGGGTCCCTGGGATGCTCCGGGGGTCCCTGGGATGCTCTGGCAGTGCGAGGGGTCCCTGGGATGCTCCGGGGGTGCTCTGGGGGTCCCTGGGACTCTCCGGGGTGTCCTGGGGTGCCCAGGTGACGCCCCCCACCCCGCAGACGGAGCACCCCTACAAGTCCAAGAAGGCGGTGTGGCACAAGCTGCTGTCCAAGCAGCGCCGCCGCGCCGTGGTCGCCTGCTTCCGCATGACGCCCCTCTACAACCTGCCCAGGTGGGCACTGGGGGGACTGGGAGGGACTGGGAGCTGCCGGGGGGGTGTGGGTGTGTGTGCTCTGAACCCCCTGAGACCCCCTGAGGGTGACTGGGACCACTGGGGAGCCTCTGGGGGCAACTGGGAAGCCCCTTGGGGCAACCAGGAACCCCTTAGGGGCAACTGGGAATGTCCCAGAGCCTTGTGGAGGCAACTGGGGAGCTCCCGGGGGCAAGTGGGAGCTGCTGGGGGCAACTGGGAACCCCCGAGGGGAACCAAGAACCCTTCTGGGGGCAACTGGGAGTAACTGGGAACCCCTCGAGAGCCTCTGGGAGCCCCTGGGGGCAACTGAGAACCCCCAAGGGCAATGAAGGACTGTGCTGGGGGCAACTGGGAGTAACTGGGAACCCCTTGAGAGCCTCTGGGAGCCCCTGGCGGCAACTGGGGGTAACTGGGAACCCCCAAGGGCAACCAAAGACTGTGCTGGGGGCAACTGGGGGTAACTGGGAACCCCCAAGGGCAACCAAAGACTGTGCTGGGGGCAACTGGTGGCAACTGGGGGTAACTGGGAACCCCAAGGGCAACCAAGAACCCTTCTGGGGGCAACTGGGGGTAACTGGGAACCCCCAAGGGCAACCAAAGACTGTGCTGGGGGCAACTGGGGGTAACTGGGAACCCCCAAGGGCAACCAAAGACTGTGCTGGGGGCAACTGGTGGCAACTGGGGGTAACTGGGAACCCCAAGGGCAACCAAGAACCCTTCTGGGGGCAACTGGGGGTAACTGGGAACCCCCAAGGGCAACCAAGAACCCTTCTGGGGGCAACCGGGGGTAACTGGGAATCCCTCGAGAGCCTCTGGGAGCCCCTGGGGACAACCGGGTGCCTCCTGGGCGGAGCCCCAGCCCCCCCTCCCGGGGACCGGGACCCCCCCCGTCGCTGTCACCCCCACCCCACCCCCGACCCCCCCCCCAGGCACCGGGCCTGTAACATGTTCCTGGAGGCGTACAAGCTCTCCTGGCTGGTGCCCGAGGAGCATCCCTTCGAGGACCGCATGATCGACGACCTCTCGGTGAGCCGGGGAGGGGGGCGGGGGGGGGGGGGGGGGGCGGTGTCACTGGCTCGGGACCCCCCCAGCTGAACCCTGCGGTGGTGGCCGAGGTAGAAGTCGGGGGAGGAAGAGGAGGAGGAGGAAGAGGAGCGGGATAAGAAGCCGGACCCCCTGCACCAGCTCATCCTGCACTTCAGCCGGACGGCGCTGACAGAGAAGAGGTGGGGGGGGGGGGGCACCCAGATGCCTGGGTCCCCCCAGGGTGAGGGGCGGGGGGGGGGCCGGACACCTGGGTCCCCCCCTGGGGGGGCGGGGGGTGTCCCGGTGCACCCCTTTGAGCCGTGTCCCCCCCCCCGCATCCCGCAGTAAGTTGGAGAAGGATTATTTGTACATGGCGTACGCTGGCATCATGGCCAAGGTGGGTCCTGTCCCCCCCCGTCCCCCCCCCTGCCCTGTGTGTGTGTCCCGCCCCCCCCTGTGCCCCCCCAAACCACCCAGCCCCCCGGGGTCCCGGCATGGGGCTGGGATCTGTCCCTGCTTGGGGCGGGGGGGCTGCAGGGGGCGGGGGGGGTTCCCCAGGGACTGTGGGGGACCCCCGGGATGGTGCTGGGGTGGGGGGTGGGGGGGCTCAACCGGGCACCCCCCCGGATCGTGCGTTCCCCCCCCCCAGAGCTGCCACATTGAGGAAGGGGAAGAGGAGGAGAAGGAGGAGGAGGAGAAGGAGGAGGAAGAAGCCGAGGACTCATTCGAGGTGGGTACGGGGGCACCCTGAGCCCCCCCTGACCCCTGTGCCCCCCGCCCCGGCCCCCCCCTCACCCCCCCCCCCCCCCCAACCCCCCGCAGGAGAAGGAGATGGAGAAGCAGAAGCTGCTGTACCAACAAGCCCGGCTGCACACGCGGGGGGCGGCCGAGATGGTGCTGCAGATGATCAGCGCCTGCAAGGGTGAGACCCCCGCGGGCAGCCCCTCGCACGGGGAGGGTCCTCGTGCAAGGCCCCCCCCCCCCCCACCTCGCACGGGGAGGGTCCTCGTGCGACCCCCCTCCCCCTCGCACGGGGCCGTGGTGACGGTGGGCGGCGTTGGCAGGGGAGCGGGGCGACATGGTGTCCTCCACCCTCAAGCTGGGCATCTCCATCCTCAACGGGGGCAACGCTGAGGTGCAGCAGGTAGGAGGGCGTCCGTGTGTCCCCGTGTCCCCGTGTCCGTGTGTCCCCATGTCCATGTGTCCCCGTGTCCGTGTGTCCCCGTGTCCCCGTGTCCCCATGTCCATGTGTCCCCGTGTCCGTGTGTCCCCGTGTCCACGTGTCCCCGTGTCCGTGTGTCCCCGTGTCCGTGTGTCCCCGTGTCTGTGTGTCCCTGTGTCCCCATGTCCCTGTGTCCCCATGTCTGTGTGTCCCCGTGTCTCCGTGTCCATGTGTCCCCGTGTCCCCGTGTCTGTGTGTCCCTGTGTCTGTGTCCCCGTGTCCGTGTGTCCCTGTGTCCCCTTGTCCCTGTGTCTCTGTGTGTCCCTGTGTCTCCGTGTCCCTGTGTCCCCATGTCCATGTGTCTGTGTGTCCATGTGTCCCTGTGTCTCCATGTCCCCATGTCCCTGTGTCCCCATGTCCGTGTGTCCCCATGTCCCCATGTCCCTGTGTCTCCATGTCCCTGTGTCTCCATGTCCCCGTGTCTCCATGTCCCTGTGTCCCCATGTCCCCATGTCCCCGTGTCCCCATGTCTGTGTGTCCCCATGTCCCCATGTCCCTGTGTCCCCATGTCCCCGTGTCTCCATGTCCCTGTGTCCCCATGTCCCCGTGTCTCCATGTCCGTGTGTCCCCGTGTCCGTGCACGGGGCTGTGTCACTGCCGTGGCAGCGTGCACCGGGGTGCCCGTCCCAGCACGTCTGTCACGTGTCCGTGTGTCTGCACTCCTGTCTGTGTGTCTACGGATGTGACTGCACGCCCACGGGTCTGTATGGCCGTCCACGTGCCTGTCTGTCCAGCCACGTGTCCATACGTCCATGCACACGTCCGTGTGTCCAGGCACGTGTCCATACGTCCATGCACACGTCCGTGTGTCCAGCCACGTGCCCGTGTGTCCAGCCACGTGTCCATACGTCCATGCACATGTCCGTGTGTACGCCCACGCGTGCTTCCCTCCTCCCACCCGTGCTCGTGTCTGTGCAGGAGCCCACGGGCACGTCTGTGTCCCCATGCCGGTGGCCGTGTCCCCGTACCAGTGCCCATGTCCCCACGCCGGTGCCGGTGTCCCCGTGCCGGTGCCCATGTCCAGGTGCCGGTGTCCCCATGCCGGTGGCCGTGTCCCCATACCAGTGCCCATGTCCCCACACCGGTGCCGGTGTCCCCATGCCGGTGGCCATGTCCAGGTGCCAGTGGCCGTGTCCCCGTGCCGGTGCCCATGTCCCCGTGCCGGTGGCCGTGTCCCCGTGCCGGTGGCCGTGTCTGTCTGTCCATGTGTCCGTTCCCCCCCCCCAGAAAATGCTGGACTACCTGAAGGCGAAGCGGGAGGTCGGGTTCTTCCAGAGTGTCCAGGCCCTGATGCAGACCTGCAGGTAACGCCCGGGCTGGGGCCCCCCCGCGGGCATCGGGGCCCCCCCGTGGGCACCGGGGTTCCCCCGCAGGCATTGGGATCCCCCATGGGCATCGGGGTCCCCCCACGGGCATTGGGGTCCCCCTGTGGGTATTGGGGTTCCCCCGCAGGCATTGGGATCCCCCACGGGCATTGGGGTCCCCCCACGGGCATTGGGGTCCCCCCATGGGCATCAGCGTCCCCCCATGGGTATCAGGGTTCCCCCGCAGGCATTGGGATCCCCCATGGGCATTGGGGTCCCCCCACGGGCATTGGGGTCCCCCTGTGGGCACCGGGGTTCCCCCGCAGGCATTGGGATCCCCCATGGGCATCGGGGTCCCCCCATGGGCATTGGGGTCCCCCTGTGGGCACCGGGGTTCCCCTGCAGGCATTGGGATCCCCCACGGGCATTGGGGTCCCCCCATGGGCATCAGCGTCCCCCCATGGGTATCAGGGTTCCCCCGCAGGCATTGGGGTCCCCCATGGGCGTTGGGGTCCCCCCACGGGCATCGGGGTCCCTCGTGGGCATCAGGGACCCCCTACAGACATGGGGGCCCCCCTTGGGCGTCAGGGACCCTCCGTGGTTCCCCCAGGGGTTCAGGGCGTCGGGGTGTCCCCAATGGGGAGGTTCCCCAAGAGCTTCAGGACCCCCCAGGGAGGGATCGGGTCCAGCCAGGGGGGGGGGTCCTGGAAGGGTTTTGGGGGGCCCCATGCTGACACACACCCCCCCCCCCCCCCGTGTCCCCGCAGCGTCCTGGACCTCAACGCCTTCGAGCGGCAGAACAAGGCGGAGGGGCTGGGCATGGTGACGGAGGAGGGGACGAGTGAGTGGGGGGGCCCTGCCCGGGCACCCCCCCGGGACCCCCGCTATTGCTGCTGTCCCATGGGATGGGGGAGGGGGGGGGGGGGCTGCGACTGAGGAGGGGGGGGGGTCCCCATCCTGCACCCCCCGTTGCGCTGCGCTGCTCCCCCCGAGCCCCCGCTATTAATGTGGCTCCGAGCCCCTAATGCCCCCCCCAAGCCCTAATGGCCCCCCCGGGTCCCTAATGCCCCCCCCATAGCCCTAATACCCCCTATAGCCCTGACACTCCTCTGCGTCCTTAACACCCCCCCCAGCCCTAATACCCCCTAAAACCCTAATGACCCCCCCCAAACCCTAATGACCCCCCAAAGCCCTAATCCCCCCCCGCCCCACTCACCTCCTCTCTCCCCTTCTCTCCCCATCCCGGCTCCTGGTGACAGTCATCAGCCGTGAGAACGGTAAATACTCGTTATCGTAGGGGCTATAGGGCTGGGGGGGGTCTATAGGGTCTATAGGGCTGGGGGGGGGTCTATAGGGCTGGGGGGGTATACAGGGTCTATAGGGCTGGGGGTTATCATAGGGGCTATAGGGCTGGGGGTGGTATACAGGATCTATAGGGCTGGGGTTTATCGTAGGGGCTATAGGGCTGGGGGGGTTATCATAGAGTCTATAGGGCTGGGGGGGTTATCGTAGGGTCTATAGGGCTGGGGGGGTTATCGTAGGGTCTATAGAGTGCTATCGTAGGGTCTATAGGGCTACGAGGTGTTACGACAGGGTCACCCGGCTGCAGGGGTTGTTGTAGGGTCTATAGGGCTGGGGGGGTTGTTGTAGGGTCTATAGGGCGGGGGGGGTTGTTGTAGGGTCTCCGGGCTGGGGGGTGCTGGAGGAGGGTGGCACTGGCGTGGCCTTCCCGTGCCCCGTCCCCAGAGCAGGATCGGGACCCGCGGCATGTCCCCGCATCCCCTGGCTGCCACCCCCACAGCGTCCCTGCAGCATGCCTGTCCCCGCTTGTCCCTGACCCCCTCGGCCCTGCTGGCTGCCCCCTCCCCAAGCTAACCCCCTGCCACCCCGGGGTGTCCCCCTGCCGCCCTGGCATGTCCCCGTTGCCACCCTGGGGTGTCCCGGTGCTGCCCCAGCATATCCCTTTGCCACCCTATGGTGTCCCTGTACCACCCCAGTGTGTCCCCATGCCACCCCGGGGTGTCCCTGTGCCATGCTGGCATGTCCCCATGCTGCCCCAGGGTGTCCCCATGCCACCCTGGAGTGTCCCCGTGCCACTCTGGTGTATCCCTGTACCACCCTGGTGTGTCCCCGTGCCACCCCAGAGTGTCCCCGTGCCCCCCTATGGTGTCCCCGTGCCCCCCTGTGGTGTCCCCGTGCCACCCCGGGGTGTCCCCGTGCCCCCCTGTGGTGTCCCTGTGCCACCCCGGGGTGTCCCTGTGCCGTCTCGGCGTGTCGCTGTCACCCCGGGGTGTCCCCGTGCCACTGCAGTATGTCCCCACACCACCCCGGGATGTCACCTTGCGGCTACCCCGGGATGTCACCCCGTGGTGGCTCCCCCCCCCCCCAGGGGTGGCCTGGCCTTGGCCGCCCCTGACCCCACGTGGCCCCGACTTTGTCTCCGTGTGACCCCGTCCCCGTCCCCCCCAGGGGAGAAGGTGATGTCGGACGACGAGTTCACGCAGGATCTCTTCCGGCTGCTCCAGCTGCTCTGCGAGGGGCACAACAACGGTGAGGGGACGTGGGGGGACATGGGGGGCGGGCAGGCAGGAGGCGTGGAGCCATGGGGGCACAGCCGTGGGGCACAAGGGGGCTTGGGGGGGCTCTGGGGTGGGGAAGGGGCTTTGGAGGACCGTGGGGCAGAAGAAGGAGCTATGGAGCAGGAGGGGCTACGGGACGGCCATGGGGGCTATGGGGCGGCTTTGGGGGGCCATGGGGCAGGCGTGGGGTGGCGGTAGGGTGGCTACCGGGGGGTCGGTGGGGGCCGGTCTCACCCCGTTTCCACACACACACACCCAGATTTCCAGAACTACCTGCGCACCCAGACAGGGAACACGACCACCATCAACATCATCATCTGCACCGTGGACTACCTGCTGCGCCTGCAGGTACCCGGCCCCACGGCGCCCCACGGCCCCCCCAGCCCCACACCGCGGCCTCCAGCCCGGCCCCCGGCCCCAGTCCCTGTCCCTGACCCGCACCCCACGGCTCTGCCCCAGCCCCAACCCACCTTCCCTGACCCACATCCCTGATCTCCATCCCCGACCCACGTCCCCTTGCCCTGCTCTGTCCCACATCCCACCTTGGGTCCCCGACCGTCCCCGTGTCCCCATCCCTGTGCTGCCGGTGGTCCCCACGTCCCCGTCCCCGTGTCCTCGTGCTGCTGGTGGTCCCCACATCCCCGTCCCCATGTCCTCGTGCTGCCGGTGGTCCCCACATCCCTGTGTCCTCATGCTCCTGCTGGTCCCTGTGTCCTTGTGCTGCCGGTGGTCCCCACGTCCCCGTCCCCGTGTCCTCGTGCTGCTGGTGGTCCCCACGTCCCCGTCCCCGTGTCCTCGTGCTGCCGGTGGTCCCCACATCCCTGTGTCCTCATGCTCCTGCTGGTCCCTGTGTCCTTGTGCTGCCGGTGGTCCCCACGTCCCCGTCCCCGTGTCCTCGTGCTGCTGGTGGTCCCCACGTCCCCGTCCCCGTGTCCTCGTGCTGCCGGTGGTCCCCACGTCCCTGTGTCCTCATGCTCCTGCTGGTCCCCGTGTCCTCGTGCTGCCAGTGGTCCCCACGTCCCTGTCCCCATGTCCTCGTGCTGCCGGTGGTCCCCACGTCCCTGTCCCCATGTCCTCGTGCTGCCGGTGGGCCCCACGTCCCTGTGTCCTCATGCTCCTGCTGGTCCCTGTGTCCTCGTGCTGCCGGTGGTCCCCACGTCCCCGTGTCCTCGTGCTGACGGTGGTCCCCGTGCCCCAGTCCCTGTGTCCTTGTGCTGCCGGTGGTCCCCACGTCCCCGTCCCCGTGTCCTCGTGCTGCCGGTGGTCCCCACGTCCCCGTCCCCATGTCCTCGTGCTGCCGGTGGTCCCCGTGCCCCCGTCCCCCCGCCGCTGACGGTGCCCATCCGGTGGCAGGAGTCCATCAGCGACTTCTACTGGTACTACTCGGGGAAGGACGTCATCGACGAGCAGGGGAAGCGCAACTTCTCCAAGGCCATGGCCGTGGCCAAGCAGGTCTTCAACAGCCTCACCGAGTACATCCAGGTGAGCCCCCCCCGGAGCCTCCCCCTGAGCCCCCACAGCCCCTCACCAAGCACAGCCCGGTGGGATGGACCCCACAGCCCCCCACGATGTCCCTGGGGGGCTGGGGGTGGTGGTCCGAGATGGTCCCCAGGAGTCTTGGTGTCCCTGGGGAGGTCCCCGAGGACCCCGCTGTCCAAGGGGTCCCGACATCCTTGGGAGGTCCCCAAGGACCCCAGCGTCCGTAGGGGTCCTTCGGGGGTCCTGAAGTCCCTGGGAGGAGACCCCAGTGTCTAAGGGGTCCTGATGTCCCTGGGGACCCCAAGAGCCCCGATGTCCCAGGGATCCCAGTGTCCCCGATGTTCCCTGGTGGTCCCAGTTCCCCGGGGGGTCCCAGGACTCCTCGGGGCTCCCACCGTCCCCAAGGGTCCCCAGGGGTGTGTGTGTGTGTGTGTGTGTCTCTGGGGGTCCCCCGGGGCCCACGGTGCCAGCACCCGCCGCCCGCAGGGTCCCTGCACGGGGAACCAGCAGAGCCTGGCCCACAGCCGCCTCTGGGACGCCGTCGTCGGCTTCCTCCACGTCTTCGCCCACATGATGAAGAAGCTGGCCCAGGTGGGCGCCGGGAGGGCGGCGGGAGCGCCGGGAGCCCCCCCGCCCCCCCCCCCCTACTAACCCGCTGCCCCCTCCCTGCTGTCCCCAAGGAGGGGAGGGTTGGGGACACCCAGGTCCCCAGTGGCATCAGCAACCTCCCCCGACCCCCAATCCATCCCGTTGGCCCTGGGGCACCCTAAGGACCCCCCAAGCTGGGGGTGGGGGGACGCACGCACCCCCCCCCACGATGCCCCCGGGGGCGGAGGGGGGGGGGGCCCCGTGACACCCCGAGCTGGCTCTGACGGACCTTTCCGCCCCGCTGCCGCCAGATGGGCCAAACGCCGGGACCGCGGATGGGCGTAAGCACCCGCCGAGCCCCCCCACCCCGTCCCCCTCCCCAGCGCTGCATGGCCTCGCTAACACCCCCCCCCTGCTCCCGGCATGGCAAAGCCACGCCCCACCCCCCCCCCCGCCCCGCCCCGGACCCCCCCCCCCCCCGCTTGGGTTGTGTGCGAGTTGGGGGGGCCACCACCCACCCTCTGTCTCGTGGTGCGAGGAGCGGTGCTGGGAGCGGGTCGTGCCCCCAGGTAAGGGGGTCCGGGGCCACGGTGGGGGTCACGGCGTGGGGGGGGCCGCCTCGGGCTCACGGGGTGTGTATCCCCCCCCCCCCCCCCCCCCCAGGACTCCAGCCAGATCGGGCTGCTGAAGGAGCTGCTGGACCTGCAGAAGGACATGGTGGTGATGCTGCTGTCCCTGCTGGAAGGTGGGGTCCCCTCGCCGCCCCCCCCCCCCGTCCCCCCCCTCCCCCCCCCACGGCATCCAGGACCCCTCTGCTGCCACAGGTGTCCCAACGTCACCCAGGGTCCCCCTGCCATCCGGCGCGTCCTCGCCGTCCCATGCCACCTGGGGTTAGGACATCCCACCCACCGTCCAGGATGTCCTAACGCCACCCAGGGTCCCCGTTATCACCGGGGGCGTCCCCCCCCAAGATGAGGTCTCCTCACCATCCAGGTTGTCCCCCTGCCATCGGGGGCGTCCCCTCGCTCTCCAGGGTGTCCCCCCTCCCTCAGGGTGTCCCCTTGCTCTCTAGGGTGTTCCCCACCACCCGTGGGGACCCACGCCACTTTGGGTGTCCTTAGCCACCTGGGGCGGCCCCTGGTCTCCAGGGCTGTCCCCGTGCTCTCCAGGGTGTCCCCAGGCACCGGGGCTGTCCCTGCAGCACCCCCGGACCTGACGGGACACCCCCCCCCCTCCCAACCCCTCCACAGGCAACGTGGTGAACGGGACCATCGCCCGGCAGATGGTGGACATGCTGGTGGAGTCCTCCAGCAACGTCACCATGATCCTCAAGTTCTTCGACATGTTCCTGAAGCTGCGGGACATCGTGGCCTCGGACGCCTTCCGCGACTACGTCTCGGACCCGCGAGGTCTCATCTCCAAGAAGGACTTCCAGAAGGCAATGGACAGCCAGAAGCAATACGAACCCGCCGAGATCCAGTTCCTCCTCTCCTGCTCCGAGGCGGACGAGAACGAGATGATCGACGTGGAAGCCTTCGCCGGTCGCTTCCAAGAACCCGCTCGCGACATCGGCTTCAACGTAGCTGTGCTCCTCACCAACCTCTCGGAGCACGTTCCCCATGACCAGCGTCTCCGGACCTTCTTGGAGCAGGCGGCCAGCATCTTGGAGTATTTCCGTCCTTTTTTGGGACGGATCGAGATCATGGGAGCGGCTCGACGGATCGAACGCCTCTACTTCGAGATCAGCGCCGCCAACAAGGCGCAGTGGGAGATGCCCCAAGTGAAGGAGTCCAAGCGTCAGTTCATCTTCGACGTGGTCAACGAGGGGGGGGAGGCCGAGAAGATGGAGCTCTTCGTCAACTTCTGCGAGGACACCATCTTCGAGATGCAGATCGCCTCTCGCCTCTCCGAGGAGGAACCCCCTCGGGAAGGAGGGGAGGATGAGGAGCAGGAGGAAGAGGAGGAGCCCCCCGACCTCACCGGCTCCCCGCCCTCCGCCGAACCCACCTCGGCTTTTGGGGAGCTGCTGGCGGGGGCCGGGGGGTTGCGACATTTGTTGGGGTTCCCCCAAACTTGGCGGCGACGGTTGCGACGGTTGCGACGACGGCCGGGTCGGGAGCTGGCGTGGGCGGCGGGGGCGGCCGCCGGCCGGGCGGTGCTGGGGGGGCTGCTGGGGGGCTGGGGGGTGCTGGGGGCCGTGGGGCGCCTGGCCTGGACCTCCCTTTTCGGAGGGGGGCTGGTGGAGGGGGCGCAGCGCCTGGCCCTGGCCGAGCTGCTGGCCAGCATGCCCGACCCCACTCAGGACGCCGTGGGGGGCGGCGAGGATGGGGGGGGCGCGGGGGGAGAGGAGGGGGGTCCTCAAGACCCCGTCCCCCCGCCCGACCCCCACCTGCCGCAGCCCCCCATGGAGGAGGAGGAGGAGGAGGCGGCAGCGCCGGTGGCGGCTTTCGGGGTGCACAAGGAGCCCGGGCACTATCGGCTGGTGGCCCCCGACGCCCCCGGGGGACTGGGAGACATCGGGGAGCCCCCCACCGCCGAGCCCCCCACCCCCGAGGGCACCCCCATCCTCCGGAGGAAGATTAGGGTAGGCAGCCGAGGGGCGGGTCCTATGAGGAGGGGTGCTCGGGGTCCCTTGGGGGGGGGGGGGGGCAGGATGCTGGGGGTCCCTATGGGTGGGGAGGACCCCAGGGGTCCCCTATGGGGGAGCAGGACACTGGGGGGGTCCCTATGGGGGGGCAGGAGCCTGGGCTCCCTCCCAGGAGTGGGGAGCAGAGCGGGGGTCCCCAAACCCTGCCCCCTTTGGCATGGCCAGCCTGAGCAGGGCTTCGGGCTGGGGTGGAGGGGGCGGTCTGCGCCCCCCCCCCCAGGATCAGGTGGGGCCTGATCTTGGCTCCCACCACAGGAGGACGGTGAGGAGGTGGTGGAGGAGGAGCCGCAGAAGGAAGAAGAGCCGGCGGGCGAGACGGAGAAAGCCGAGTGAGTGGGGGGGGCCGGGGCCCCACTGGGGGGGTGGGGTGGGTCCATGGCCCCGTTGGGTGCTGCGTGGTCCCGTTGGAGCTATGGGTTGAGTAGATGGCCCCATTGAGTGTTGCATGGCCCTACTGGGGCCATGGGCCCACCCATGGCCCCGTTGGGTGTTGCGTGACCCTATTGGGACACTAAGGTGGGTGTGTGGCCCTGTTGGAGCTATGGGGTGGTTACTTGGCCCCGTTGGGTGTTGCGTGGCCCCACTGGGGCCATGGGGTGGGTCCGTGGCCCTGTTGGGTGTTGTGTGGCCCCATTGGGTGCTGCATGGCCCTGTTGGATGTTGCGTGGCCCCACTGGGGCTGTTGGGTGGGTCCATGGCCCCGCTGGGTGTTGTGTGGCCCCACTGGGGCTGTTGGGTGGGTCCATGGCCCCATTGGGTGTTGCGTGGCCCCACTGGGGCCGTGGGGTGGGTCCATGGCCCTGTTGGGTGTTGCGTGGCCCCACTGGGGCTGTGGGGTGGGTCCATGGCCCCGTTGGGTGTTGCATGGTCCCGTTGGAGCTGTGGGTTGGGTCCATGGCCCCATTGGGTGTTGCGTGGCCCCACTGGGGCCATGGGGTGGGTCCATGGCCCTGTTGGGTGTTGTGTGGCCCCATTGGGTGCTGCATGGCCCTGTTGGGTGTTGCGTGGCCCCACTGGGGCCGTGGGGTGGGTCCATGGCCCCATTGGGTGTTGCGTGGCCCCACTGGGGCCGTGGGGTGGGTCCATGGCCCCATTGGGTGTTGCGTGGCCCCACTGGGGCCATGGGGTGGGTCCGTGGCCCCGCTGGGTGCTGCGTGGCCCTGTTGGGTGCTGCGTGGTCCCGTTGGAGCTATGGGGTGGGTCCATGGCCCCATTGGGGGGGTGCCTGGCCCTGTTGGGGGGGGGGGGGGGCTGTGGGAAGAGCGGAGGGTCCCGCTGGAGGCCCCCACCCAGGCAGCACCCTCTCTCCAGCACGGAGAACGGGGAGAAGGCCGGGGCGGAGGGGGCCGAGGGGGTGCCCGAGCCCAGGGCCCCCGAGAAGAGGAGGAAATCGGTCCCCCGGGAGCGCAAGGAGCCGCCGGCCGAGGGAGCCTTCGAGTTCTGGGCTGAGCTGGAGGTCCAGAGGGTCAAATTCCTGGTACGGGGGGGGGGGGGGGGCCGAGGGGGCCGGGGGGGGCTGGGACCCCCATCGCCTGAGCACCGGGACCCCCATCCCCGTGTGCGAGCCAGGCACCGGGACACCCATCCCTGGGGGGGGCAGCCCTGGGGGGGGGGGGTGGGGGGGTAATGGGACCCACGTGGGGTGGGGGGGGGGGGGGTCCTGGGGCTGGGCCCCCCCAGCCCTGAGCGTGTGTCGTGCCCCCCCCCCGCCTCGGTGCAGAACTACCTGTCCAGGAACTTCTACAACCTGCGGTTCCTGGCGCTCTTCCTCGCCTTCGCCATCAACTTCATCCTCCTCTTCTACAAGGTCTGGGTCCCTGGGGAGGGGGGGGGCACCCCGGGTCTCGGGGGGGGGTATGGGATGGGGTGGGGGCACCCCAGAGCCCTGAGTCCCCGGGGGGGGGGGTGGGATGGGGTGGGGGCACCCCAGAGCCCTGAGTCCCCGGGGGGGGGTATGGGATGGGGTGGGGGCACCCCAGAGCCCTGAGTCCCCGGGGGGGGGTATGGGATGGGGTGGGGGGGGGGCACCCCAGAGCCCTGAGTCCCCGGGGGGGGGGTATGGGACGAGGTAGAGGGACCCCGGCTCCCTGGGGGGGTGTATGGCACGGGGTGGGGGCACCCCGGCTCCTCGGCGGGGGGGGGGGGGGGGGGGGGGGTGGTCCGTAGGGTGGGGTGACGGCTACCAGCACGCTCATGTCCCCGGGGCGTGGGGGGTGCCGCAGGGGGTCCTTGCCCCCCCCGCCTCGCCCCGGTGCTGAGCGGATCCCCCCCCCCCAGGTGTCGGAGCACCCTCCGGGCGCAGAGGAGGAGCCGGAGGGCTCGGGGCTGGCGGCGGCGGCGGTGGCCGAGGAGGCCGGGGGGGCCGAGGGGGCCGGGGGGGCCGGGGGGGCCGGGGAGGAGAGCGTGGTCTACTACTTTCTGGAGGAGAGCACGGGGTACATGCAGCCGGCGCTGCAGGGCCTGGCCCTGGCCCACACCCTCGTCGCCTTCCTCTGCATCATCGGCTACAACTGCCTCAAGGTGCGCCCGGCCACGCCCCCCCGGCCACGCCCGGCCACGCCCGCCCCTGGTCCCACCCCACCCCACCCCGAGCCCGTGTGTCCCCCCCCGACCCCGTGTCCTGGGGGTATCTGGACACGCCCGCCTGCCCCCCCCCCCCCGGCCACGCCCGCTTACGGTGCCACACCCTCCGGTGGCGCCGCGCCCCGATTGGCCACGCCCTCTCGTCGGGCCACTCCCGCACCTCCCACCCACCGCGGGCTCACCCCTGGGGCAAGCATCGGGCCCTGGCCGCGCCCCCCTGCCCGGTGGCCACGCCCTCTCGTGCCTCGCCACGCCCCCAGGCCCCGCTGAACCCCCTCCCAGGGGCTGGCAGAGCCCCCCCCCCCCCCCCCCGGGCCTGGGCTGTGTCCCCGTGTGTCCCCCCCCACCCCGTGTGTGTCCCCCCCGAGCCCGTGTGTCCCCCCCGATCCCATGTCCCCCCTCCGACCCCGTGTCCCCCCCCGGCCCGTGTCCCCCCTCCGACCCCGTGTCCCCCCCCGGCCCCGTGTCCCCCCGACCCCGCGTCCCCCCCCCCCCCCCCGGCCCGTGTCCCCCCCCGACCCCGCGTCCCACCCCGGCCCCGTGTCCCCCCGACCCCGCGTCCCCCCCCCCCCCCCCCGGCCCCGTGTCCCCCCCGACCCCGCGTCCGCCCCCCCCCCCCGGCCCGTGTCCCCCCCCGGCCCCGTGTCCCCCCCCGACACCGCGTCCCCCCCCCGCCGGCCCCGTGTCCCCCCCCCGGCCCCGTGTCCCCCCGACCCCGCGTCGTCCCCCCCGGCCCCGTGTCCCCCCGACCCCGCGTCCCCCCCCGGCCCCGTGTCCCCCCCCGACCCCGCGTCCCCCCCCGCTGTCCCCAGATCCCCCTGGTGATCTTCAAGCGGGAGAAGGAGGTCGCGCGGCGCCTGGAGTTCTCGGGGCTTTACATCACCGAGCAGCCGCCCGACGATGACGTCAAGGGCCAGTGGGACCGCCTGGTGCTCAACGCCCAGTACGGGGGGGCCGGGGGGGGCCGGGGGGGGCTTGGGGGGGCCTTGGGGGACCGCCTGGTGCTCAACGCCCAGTACGGGGGGGCCCGGGGGGGCCTTGGGGGGGCCTTGGGGGGGGGCAGGGGGACCTCCTGATGCTCAACGCCCAGTACGGGGGGGCCGGGGGGGGGCTTGGGGGGGCCTTGGGGGGGCCTTGGGGGACCGCCTGGTGCTCAACGCCCAGTACGGGGGGGCCGGGGGGGTCCCGGGGGGGGGCTTGGGGGGGCCTTGGGGGGGCCTTGGGGGACCGCCTGGTGCTCAACGCCCAGTACGGGAGGGCCGGGGGGGGCCGGGGGGGGGCTTGGGGGGGCCTTGGGGGGGCCTTGGGGGACCGCCTGGTGCTCAACGCCCAGTACGGGGGTCCCGGGGGGGAGCTTGGGGGGGGCCTTGGGGGAGCCTTGGGGGACCGCCTGGTGCTCAACGCCCAGTACGGGGGGGCCCGGGGGGGCGTTGGGGGGGGGCAGGGGGACCTCCTGATGCTCAACGCCCAGTACGGGGGGGCCGGGGGGGGCCGGGGGGGGGCTTGGGGGGGCCTTGGGGGACCGCCTGGTGCTCAACGCCCAGTACGGGGGGGCCCGGGGGGGCCTTGGGGGGGCCTTGGGGGGGGGGCAGGGGGACCTCCTGATGCTCAACGCCCAGTACGGGAGTCCTGGAGGACCCTTGGGACCAGCTGGGGGTCCCCTGGGCCCCCCCCCCCTCCTCACCGGGCCAGATGTGGCTGCTGGGGGGGGGGACACGCACACGACACAAGTGTGTGTCCCCCCCCCCGACACCCCCCCCCATCCCCGTCCCCTCAGGTCCTTCCCCAGCAACTACTGGGACAAGTTCGTCAAGAGGAAGGTGAGGGGGGTGGTCCCGCAGCCCCGGGGGGGGGGGGGGGGGGGGGACACACGGGACACAGGAGGGGGCCGCACCCTGACCGTGTCTGTGTGTGTGTCCCCCCCCCGACCCCCGCCGCCCCCCCCCCCCCCCCCCCAAGGTGCTGGAGAAGTACGGGGACATCTACGGCCGCGAGCGCATCGCGGAGCTGCTGGGGATGGAGCTGGCCAGCCTGGAGATCGGGGCGCAGGGGGAGAGGAAGCCCCCCCCCGACAGCTCCCTCCTCACCTGGTGGGTGCGGGGGGGCTTGCCCGGGGCGGGGTGGGGGGGCTTATCCCCGTTCTGGGGGTCTCCCTTGCATCCTTACACCGCCCCCCCCCCCCCCCCCCCCCCCCCCCCAGGATCACGTCCATCGACATCAGGTACCAGATCTGAAGTTCGGGGTCATCTTCACTGACAACGTGAGTGGGGGGGGCTCTGGGGGGGCTGGGGAGGCCGGGGTGGGGGGCTTGGGGTGATGGGGGGGGTCCCAGGGAGATGGGGGACTGGGACCCCGCAGGGATGGGGGGGTACCCGGGGCGATGGGGGTCAGGACCCCCCCTAAGGGATGGGGGTCCCAGGGCGATGCAGGACCCTGATTGATGGGGGTCCCAGGGCAATGAGGGTCCCAGGGTGATGGGGGTGTGGGACCCCCGGAGAGGGGGGTCCCAGGGCAATGGGGGTCTGGGGGTGTGGGACCCACAGGGATGATGGGGGTCCCAGGGTGATGAGGGTCTTGGGGTGATGGGGGTCTGGGACCCCCAGTGATGGGGTCCCAGGGTGATGGGATGTGGGACCCCCAGTGATGGGGTCCCAGGGCAATGGGGGTCTGGGGGTGTGGGACCCACCGGGATGATGGGGGTCCCAGGGTGATGAGGGTCCTGGGGTGATGGGGGTCTGGGACCCCAGTGATGGGGTCCCAGGGCAATGGGGGTCTGGGGGTGTGGGACCCACCAGGATGATGGGGGTCCCAGGGCAACGAGGGTCCTGGGGTGATGGGGGTGTGGGACCCTCGGAGAGGGGGGTCCCAGGGTGATGAGGGTCCTGGGGTGATGGGGGTCTGGGACCCCCAGTGATGGGGTCCCAGGGCAATGAGGGTCCCAGGGTGATGGGGATGTGGGACCCCCAGTGATGGGGTCCCAGGGCAATGGGGGTCTGGGGGTGTGGGACCCACCGGGATGATGGGGGTCCCAGGGTGATGAGGGTCCCGAGGTGATGGGGGTGTGGGACCCTCGGAGAGGGGGGTCCCAGGGCAATGGGGGTCTGGGGGTCCCAGGGCAATGAGGGTCCCGGGGTGATGGGGGTGTGGGACCCCCGGCGATGGGGGCGCCAGGCCGTGGGGTGACACGCCCCCCCTCCCCCCGCTGTCGTGTGTGTCCCCCCCCCAGTCCTTCCTCTACCTCACCTGGTACATGGCCATGTCCCTGCTGGGCCACTACAACAACTTCTTCTTCGCCTCCCACCTCCTGGACATCGCCATGGGGGTGAAGACCCTGCGCACCATCCTCTCCTCCGTCACCCACAACGGCAAGCAGGTGGGTGGGGGCCGGGGAGGGGGTGGCCGGGGGGGGGTGGCCGGACACACACACGACACCCCGCTGACGCCGTCTCCCTCCTGTCCTCCCCCCCCCCCCCCCCCCCCAGCTGGCGATGACGGTGGGGCTGCTGGCCGTGGTCGTGTACCTCTACACCGTGGTGGCCTTCAACTTCTTCCGCAAGTTCTACAACAAGAGCGAGGATGAGGATGAGCCCGACATGAAGTGCGACGACATGATGACGGTCTGTGGGGTGGGGGGCGTAGGGGACCCGGGAGGGACCCTGAGGGGTCGCTGGGGTGGCCGGGGCGGTCCTGGGAGCATCCGTGGGATCCCTGGGGTGGTCTTAGGGGGTCCTGGGGGCATCTAGGGGGTCCCTGAGATGGCCCTAGGAGGTCCCTGGGAGTCCAGCGGGCTCTGGGGGTCCTGGAGGTCCCTGGGGGGGTCCTGAGGGGTCACTGGTGGGAACTGAGGGGTCCGGGATGGTGCCGGGGGGCATCCAAGGGGTCCCTGGACAGTCTGGGGGGGTCCTGGGGGGTCTCTGGGGGTCCCTGGGTCCCTTTGGAGGAGCTGGGGGTCTCTGGGATGGTTCTGGGGGGGCTGGGGTGTCAGAGGTGGAGCTGGGGCCCCTGGGGGCATCCAGGGGGTCCCTTGGGGGTCAGGGGGTGTCCAGAGGGAGCCAGGGGGGGTCTGGGGTGGTTCTGGGGGCTCCAGAGGGTCCCTGCGGGGGTCTCTGGGATGGTCCTGGGGAGTCCTTGGGGGTCCTGGGAGTCCCTAGAAGGGTTTGGGGGCTCCCTGGGGGGGCATAGGGTCCTTGGGGGGTAGCTGGGGTCCTGAGGGGTCCCTGACCCCCCCGCGCCCCCCTTCCCCCCCCCCCAGTGCTACCTGTTCCACATGTACGTGGGGGTTCGGGCCGGGGGGGGCATCGGGGACGAGATCGAGGACCCGGCGGGGGACGACTACGAGCTGTACCGCGTCGTCTTCGACATCACCTTCTTCTTCTTCGTCATCGTCATCCTCCTGGCCATCATCCAGGGTAGGGACCCCCCCCCCCGGGGCGCGGGGGGGGGGTGGAGGGGGTGTCCCCACCCCGGTGACCCCCCCCTCCTTTTGTGTGTGTCGTCCGCCCCCCGTTCCCCCCCCCATTCCCCCCCCAGGTCTGATCATCGATGCTTTTGGGGAGCTGCGGGACCAGCAGGAGCAGGTGAAGGAGGACATGGAGGTGAGTGACCCCCGGGGGGGGCGGGGGGGGGGGGCGCAGGGCGCCTGGGTCCCCGATCCGGCGTTGGGGGGGGTGTGTGTGTGTCCCTGACCCCCCATAACTCTCCCCCCCCCCCCCCCCAGACAAAATGTTTCATCTGCGGCATCGGGAGCGACTATTTCGACACGACCCCCCACGGCTTCGAGACCCACACGCTGGAGGAGCACAACCTGGCCAACTACATGTGAGGGACCCGGGGGGGGGCACCTGGGGGGGGAAGGGGGTCCCCAGCCCCCCCCCCCACTGACCGCTGCCCCCCCCCGCCCCCCCCAGGTTCTTCCTGATGTATCTGATCAATAAGGATGAGACGGAGCACACGGGCAGGTGAGACCCCCGGCGGGGGGGGGGGGGGACATGGGGGGGGGCACACCGGCCACGGCCGGGGGGGGCTCACCAGCCAGGAGGGGCTTGCACGGGCTGGGGGGGGGGGGGGCTTGCACGGGGCTTGTGCAGGAGCTGGGGGGTGGGTCCCCACGGGGTGCGGGCAGGTTGGGTGGGGGCTCGTATGGAGGGGGTGTCTCTGTGGGACGGGGGGGGCTTCGGGGGGGGGCCCTGACGTGTGGGATACCGGGGGGGGGGCATTGGATATGGGTTGGGGGGGGGGGGGATCGCCTGTCGCCGGTGGGGGGAAGAGGAGGGTGCTGTGGGGTGGGGAGGGGGCTGTGCTCGGGCGGGGGGGGGTCCCTGCCCTGACACACACCCCCCCCCCAACCCACCGCGACCCCCCCCCAGGAGTCCTACGTCTGGAAGATGTACCAGGAGCGCTGCTGGGATTTCTTCCCCGCCGGCGACTGCTTCCGCAAGCAGTACGAGGATCAGCTGGGGTGACCCCCCCCGGGGACCCCCCCGCGGCCCCCCCGGGACCCCCAGCCCCCCCCCCCCAAGTGCCTTGTCTGCCCGGGGGGGGGGGCCGCTTGCCTCCGCCATCAATAAACCCTGGAGAGTGTCGCTGCCCCCCCGCCTCCTTCTTGCCCCCCCTGTGAGACCCCCCCCTCACCAGACACACACCGCCCCCCACACCGCCCCCCCCG
>JAPZLJ010000037.1:0-54304 GCA_027474245.1 Spheniscus humboldti | reverse complement strand
GGGCCCCAGCTCAGCCTCCCTGTTCCACCCCCCCCAGCCCCGTGGGGGTCCCCCCCGTCCCGGGAGGGTCACGCCTGGATGTAGAGGTTGCTGTAAGCGTTGGCCTCGTCAGCGGGGCGCGTCTCCAGGACCAGGGTGCTGGGGGGAGATGGGGGGGGGGGGTGTCAGGGTGGGGTGGAGGGCACCCCCCTGAACCCCCCCCAGGGCCCCCCCACCCCCCAGTTGGTACCTGTGGGAGCTGAGCAGGCGGAAGGTCCAGCGCTGGTCCCGCAGCTCCTCGATCAGCTGGGGGGGGTCCACAGGGATGGGGGGGAGTGTCCCCTGCTCCCCCAGGGATCAGGGGTCCCCAGGGTCTGGGGAGGGGGGGGTGTCTCTGCCCCCGCCCCCCCGGGTTTGGGGCCCCAGGCATTGGGGCTGTGGGGGGGCTATGGGGGGTTATGGGGGGGCTCACCCTGCGCGGAGCCCACCTGCCGCACCTGCACCCCGTGGCGCCAGAAGGCCTGGACGCAGCCGCGGACCAGCGCTGGGGGGGGGGGGCGGTCAGAGCCGGGCACCCCCCGGCACCCCTCGGCACCCCTGGCACCCACAAGCTCCCAGCACCCCCCCCACAGCCCCTGTCCCCCCCCCAGCACCCCCTGACCCCCCCAAGTTCCCTCCCGGCACCTTCCTGTACCCCTTTGACCCCCCCCAGCAGCCCCCTGCCCCCCCCATTTCCCCCAGCACCCCCGTTTGCCCCCCAGCACCCCCTGACCCCCCCAAGTTCCCTCCCGGCACCTTCCTGTACCCCTTGACCCCCCCAGCACCCTCCTGCCCCCCCATTTTCCCCCAGCACCCCCTGACCCCCCCCAAGTTCCCTCCCGGCACCTTCCTGTACCCCTTGCCCCCCCCCCCCAGCGCCCCCAGTTCCCCCAGCACCCCCATTTGCCCCCCAGCACCCTCATTTACCCCCAGCCCCCCCCCGAGCCCCCCCGCACCCACCCACGGCCTCCACGGCCACGTCGAAGGGGATGTCGGGGGCTGCCAGCCCCCGGGCGGGGGCTCCCTGCAGCGTCACCAGCTTCACGCTCCCTGGGGGGGGCGGGGGGGGGGGGACAGACAGACAGACGGACACGGGGGTCAGACCCCCCCGGGACCCCCCCCGGCCCCACCTCGGGGCACCCCCGGGACCCCCAGCCCTGCCCTGCCAGGGCGGCCCTGTCCCGTGGCCCTGCTTCCGCTGGGGGGGGGGGACGGACGGACAGATGGATGGACGGACGGACAGACAGGCAGATGGACAGACGGACGGAGAGGTGGGCGGGTGGACAGATGGACAGGCAGGCAGATGGACGGACAGACGGGTGGGTGAGTGGACAGACGGACGGACAGACAGGCAGATGGACGGACGGACAGGTGGGCGGGTGGACAGACAGACAGACAGACAGATGGACAGACAGACGGAGAGGTGGGCGGGTGGACAGACGGACAGGCAGGCAGATGGACGGACAGACGGGTGGGTGAGTGGACAGACGGACGGACAGACAGGCAGATGGACGGACGGACAGGTGGGCGGGTGGACAGACGGACGGACAGGCAGATGGACGGACAGACAGACAGGTGGGCGGGTGGACAGACGGACGCGTGACGGCGGACGGACTCACGGTCCAGCAGGACCAGCACGGTCTCGCTGTCCAGCTGCGTCACCTGCACGGGGCCAGGGCAGGAGGGCTCTGCGGGGGGGGGGGGCAGCGGTGAGGGGGGGGCCCAACCCCCCTCTGCACCCCCCGACCCGGGTGAGGGCCCCCCAAATCCTCCCCGGCCCCCCACACTGCAGATAGAGCCTTCCGGGCGGAATACGGGACCCCCAACACCCCCCAGGGACACCCCACCTCCCCTCTAGGTCCCCTCAACTGGGTAGTGGACCCCCCCCCCCAATTCCCCAGGGATCCCCAACCATCCCAGGGACCCCCAGACTGGGGACAGGCCCCCAAATCCCCAAGGAGTTCCAATCCCCCAGGACCCCCAGACTGAGCGCAGGGTCCCCAAATCCCCCAGGGACCCCAAATCCCCCAGGATACCTGGACAGACCACACGAGCCCAAACATCCCCCCAAATCCCCAGGGACCCCAAATCCTCCTGGGACCCCCAGGACCCCCAGATGGGGCACAGGAGCCCCAAACCCCCCAGGGACCCCAACTCCCCCAGGCTGCCCAGCCGGAGCACCGGAGCCACAGTGGCCCAGGTCCCCCCAAACCCCCCAGACCCCCCCAAACCCCCCAGGGACCCCAACTCCCCCAGGCTGCCCAGCCGGAGCACCGGAGCCCCAGTGGCCCAGGTCCCCCCAAACCCCCCAGACCCCCCCAAACTCCCCAGAGACCCCAACTCCCCCAGGCTGCCCAGCCGGAGCACCGGAGCCACAGTGGCCCAGGTCCCCCAAACCCCCCAGACCCCCCCAAACCCCCCAGGGACCCCAACTCCCCAGGCTGCCCAGCCGGAGCACCGGAGCCCCAGTGGCCCACGTCCCCCCAAACCCCCCAGACCCCCTCAAACCCTCAGGTCCCCCAAACCCCCAGACCCCCCCAAACCCCCCAGGGACCCCAACTCCCCCAGGCTGCCCAGCCGGAGCACCGGAGCCCCAGTGGCCCAGGTCCCCCCAAACCCCCCAGGCCCCCCCAAACCCCCCCGGGACCCCCAGGCCGGCTCACCGGCGCCGGCGTGGGCGAACCAGGAGGTGAGGGAGTTGAGGTTGATGGTGTGGAAGAGGACGGGGCGGGCGGGCGAGGGGCCGGGGCTGACCCCGATGCAGACGCTGGGGAACTCCTCCCCGGGGGTCACCAGCAGCTCGAACACCCGCAGCGGCGACGGCAGCGGGAAGTCAAAGTGCTGGGGACACGGGGACGTGGGGACCCACCGTGGGGACGTGGGGACCCGACGTGGGGACGTGGGGACGTGGGGACCCACCGTGGGACGTGGGGACCCGACGTGGGGACGTGGGGATGTGGGACCCACCATGGGGACACGGGGACGTGGGGACCCACCGTGGGGACGTGGGGACCCGACGTGGGATGTGGGGACCCACCATGGGGACACGGGGACGTGGGGACCCACCGTGGGGACGTGGGGACCCGACGTGGGGATGTGGGGACCCACCATGGGGACACGGGGACGTGGGGACCCACCGTGGGGACGTGGGGACCCGATGTGGGGATGTGGGGACCCACCGTGGGGACACGGGGACGTGGGACCCGACGTGGGGATGTGGGGACTCGACGGGATGTGGGGACGTGGGGACCCACCGTGGGGATGTGGGGACCCACTGTGGGGACACGGGGACGTGGGGACCCACCACGGGGACACGGGGACCCACCGTAGGGACACGGGGAGGCGGGGGCACGGGGAACCACCATGGGGACAGGGGGGCATGGGGACACGGGGACACGGGGACACAGGATGTGGGGACAAGGGGATGTGGGGACAAGGGGAACCACTGTGGGACATGGGGACCAGGGGCGTGGGGACGAGGGGACGTGGGGACACGGGGGCGTGGGGATCCACCATGGGGACAAGGGGGTGTGGGGGGCACAGGGACGTGGGGACACGGGGGCGTGGGGGCACAGGAACCCACCACGGGGACACGGGGACACAGGGGTGCGGAGACTTGCCATGGGGACACGGGTACTTGGGGGCACAGGGACCCGCCAAGGGGACATGGGGACACGGGACCCCGGCGTGGGGGGCTGTTGGGGGACGGGGACAGGGGGCTGTTGGGGACCGGGGGGTGTCGGGGGGGGGGGGTGGGGGTGTCGGGGTCCCCACCTTGACCAGCATGAACTTCTGCAGGGGCTGGTACCACTGCAGCAGCACCACGCCGGCGTCCAGCGCCCCGCACAGGTAGTGACACCCCGTCTGCCCGTTCCTGGCTGGGGACACCCAGGGACCCCGTCAGACCCCCCTTGACCCCCCCCACTGACACCACCCCCCCCCCCGCCCGCCCGCCCCCCCCCCCCAACGCACCCACGCAGCAGGTCCGGCAGCCCTTGGTGTCGGGGATCTTGGTGGAGGTGATGTTCTTCCTGGGGGGGGGGGATGACGACACACGATGGGGTCCCCTGGGGTGCAGCCGGACCCCGGGGTGTCCCCCGCCGCCACCCGGCACCTCGCGTGTCCCCAGGCTCAGCCCGGAGCTGGGGGGGGGGGGGGTGTGTGTGTGTCCCGATGTCTGGGGGGGGGAAGGGGGGGTCCCTGTTACCTGGGCAGCAGGGTTGGGGGTCTGGGGTCCCCCCTATTGTCTGGGCAGCAATTTTAGGGGTCCCCTTCATCACCTGGGTGGCAGGATTTGGGGTCTGGGGACATCCCCCCCCCCATTATCTGGGCAGCAGGATTGGGGGGTTGGGGGTCCCCCCCATGACCTGGGCAGCAGTTTTGGGGGTTTGGGGGTGTCCCCCCCATGACCTGGGCAGCAGGATTGGGGGTCTGGGGGTCCCCCGTACCTGGGCAGCAGGCGGTGGGGGGAGATGTGCACCCCCGGGCGCTGCTCCCTCTTGCTCTGCTCGTAGAGCCCCAGCAGGCTGTGGGAGTAGAGCTGGGGGGTCTTCCCTGGGGGGGGGGGGGGGGGCGAAGGGGGGGTCAGCGAGGGTCGGGGGGGCCCCAGCCCCCCCCCCCAGCCCCCCGAAATCCCCACACTCACCCGAGACGGACATGAGGACGTTGCCGATGGAGTAGAGCCAGGAGGTGCGGCTGTGGTAGAGCTGGGGGGGGGGGGGGCGGTCAGGGGACAGGGACCCCCAGGCCCCCCCCCAGGCCCCCCCCAGGCCCCCCCCAGGCCCCCCCAGACCCACCAGCTCCAGCGTGGCCTCGGGCTCGCTCTGGTTCAGGGTGAAGATTCCCTCCTCTGCTCCCAGGATGAGGTGGGGGTCTGGGAGGGGGGGGACACACGGGGTCAGGGGCCGCGTCCCCCCCCGTCACCCCAATGAGCCCCGAGGTCCCTGAGGCACCCAGTGTCCCCGGGGGACCCCATCCATGTCCCCAGTGCACCCCCTGATGTCCCCAATGTCCCTAGTGCACCCCCAATGCCCCCCCAATGCCTCCTCCCTGTGTCTCAATGCCCCCCCAAAGTCCTAGTGCCCCCCAATGCCCCCGCCCTGTGTCCCCAATGCCCCCCCATGTCCCCAATGCCCCCACCCTGTGTCCCCAATGCCCCCCGATGTCCCTAGTGCCCCCCAATGCCCCCGCCCTGTGTCCCCAATGCCCCCCCGATGTCCCCAGTGCCCCCGCCCTGTGTCCTCAATGCCCCCCCGCGATGTCCCTAGTGCACCCCCATGTCCCTGATGTCCCCAGTGTGCCCCAGCGCCCCCCCCCCCTCGCCCCCCCAGCCCACCTTGGGTGCCGGGGTGCGTCCAGGTGGTGGTGGCCATCACGCGCAGGGGACACCCATCGAACACCTTCCGGAAGAGGGAGCCCTCCTGGGGGGGGCCGGGGGGGTGAGGGGGGGGGAAGGTTTTGGGGTACACCCCCCCCACCCCGGCCCCCCCCACGCCGGCACTCACGTGTGGCCTCGGGGCGGCCCCCCCGTTGTCCGCAGGGACCTGGAGTGGGGACAGAGGGGTCACGGGGGGTCGGGGACAGCGGGGTGACAAGGGGGGGGCACACGGGGTGATGGGGGGGGGCCTCACCGCTCTCGGATCTTCTCCGTCTTGGGGGGCAGCAGGGGGGGGTCCTCGCTGCAGGGCCCCGACCAGAGCGCGGGGTCTGGGGGGGGACAGCAGGGTCAAGGGGGGGGCGCGGATGCCCCATGTCCCCAGTGTCCCCCCTATGCCCCCGTGTTGTCCCCCCGGGACCCCCAGATCCCCTACCAGCCTGCGTCCCCCCCACCTGTGTGTCGTCCCCCCCCATGTTGTCCCCCCCCCCCCACGTCCCTGTCCTACCTGAGCTGGCAGCCAGGGGCCCCCCCCGGGTGGGGGCCGGGGGGCAGAGCCCCCCACGGGCCGCTGGCGCAGCGCACCAGGACCGGGGGGGGCGGCTGCTCCAGGAGGGGCCCCCGGGGCGGCAGGCGGGGGTCTTCGGGGGGGGCCTCGGCCGAACCTGTCCGGAACTTGGGCTGCCAGGGCCGGGGGGGGGACACGGGGGGGACACGGGGGGACAGGGGATGGGGGAACAAGGGGTCAGATGGGGGGCACAAGATGGGGGGGGCAAGGGAGGGGCGCGTCCTGCCCAGCACGGTGCAGGTGGGATGGGGACCCCAGTCTGGGACTGGTGTGTGTCCCCCCCAATTTGGGACTGGGACCCCCAGCGCTACCCTGAGGGTCCCAGGCCAGGGGAGGTGCTCACCTTGGGGGGCAGCGGGGGGGGCACGTCGTCGGACAGCGTGGCACTGGGACAGAGCGCAGCGTTGGGGGGGGGACGGGCGGGGGGGGGTCCCCGACTGGGGCAGGGGTCGGGGCTGGGGACGCGGGACGGTACTGTTGGGGTCACCGTGGCTGGGTCTGGGGGGGGGGAAAGAGAGGAGGTGGGTGAGACAGGGGGACATTGGGGGGGGGGGGGGCACGAGGGACCCCCACCCTGCTCAGTGGGATGATGCCCCTGGGGATGGGATCGGGGGGACAGGGTGACATGGGGGTGCAGGGTGACATTGGGGTGCAGGGTGATGTTGGGGGACATCGGGGACAGGGTGACATGGGGGTGCAGGGTGACGTCAGGGTGCAGGGTGATGTTGGGGGACATCGGGGACAGGGTGACATGGGGGTGCAGGGTGACGTCAGGGTGCAGGGTGATGTTGGGGGACATCAGGGGACAGGGTGACATGGGGGTGCAGGGTGACATTGGGGTGCAGGGTGATGTTGGGGGACATCGGGGACAGGGTGATGTCGGGGTGCAGGGTGACATGGGGGGACAGGGTGACATCGGGGACGGCGTCACCCACATGTCGACGTCGTCGTAGTCGTCGTCGTCGTCGGTGTCGTCCCTGCGAGCAGCCAGGCGTGAGGCCGTGGCCCTCCCCGTCCTGTGTGCGTGTCCCCCCCCCACCCGATCCAATGGCCCCCCCGTGTCCTTGTGTCCCCCCTGGTCCCCATCTCACCGTGCGCTGCCCTTGAACCCCCCCCCCCCGTGTCCCCCGTGTCCCCCAGTCCCCATGTCCCCCCGGTCCTCGTGTCCCCCCACTCCCCATGTCCCCCCACGTCTCCCCAGTGCCCATGTCCCCCCGGTCCCCATGCCCCCCCCCCCAGTCCCCGTGTCCCCCCCTGGTCCCCATCTCACCGTGCGCTGCCCTTGAACACCCCCCCCCCGTGTCCCCCGTGTCCCCAGTCCCCGTGTCCCCCCTGGTCCTCGTGTCCCCCCAGTCCCTATGTCCCCACCGGTCCCCATGTCCCCCCACGTCTCCCCAGTGCCCATGTCCCCCCGATCCCCATGTCCCCCGCCCCGGTCCCCATGCCCCCCCCCCAGTCCCCGTGTCCCCCCCCGTCCCCTCTCACCGTGCGCTGCCCTCAGACCCCCCCACTCTCCTGCCGTAGCCGGGCTTTGCCGAGGAAACCTGGGGGAGAGGGTCGGGGGGGGGGGGGCCACTGCAAACAGGGGACCCCCACAGCCCCCCAGGAGGACTGAGACCCCCCAGAAGACCCCAGCCCCCCCCCAAAACCCCTTGGTGCCCCCCAGGGGACCTCCAGCCCCCCTCATTCCCCCGGCTCCCTCCAGGGCCCCCCCCAGCACCCCCAGGGCTCCCCCCAGGGTCGTCCCCCCCCAGCACCCCCAGGCTCCCAGGGACCCTCAACCCTTCCAGGGTCCCCCCCAGCACCCCCAGGGCTTCCCCCAGGGTTATCACCCCCCCCAGCACCCCCAGGCTCCCCAGGGACCCCCAACTCTTCCAGGGTCCCCCCCCCCCAGCACCCCCAGGCTCCCCAGGGACCCCCAACTCTTCCAGGGTCGTCCCCCCCCAGCACCCCCAGGCTCCCCAGGGACCCCCAACCCTTCCAGGGTCCCCCCCCAGCACCCCCAGGGCTCCCCAGGGACACCCAACCGCTCCGGAGCCCCCCCCAACATGGGTGGGGGTCCCACGTACCGGCTGCGCCGGGGGGTCGCCCTCCTTCCGCCAGCACGGGCCCCTGCCGAGGTGGTGCACTGCGGGGACAGGGTGACAGCATGGGGACACGGGGGGGACACAGGGGACATGGGGGGGCACAGGGGTCATGGGGGCACGGGGATGGGGGACATGGGGTACAGGGGATGTGGGGGGAGGCACAAGGGGTGCGGGGGGCACAGGGGTAGGGGACACGGGGTCACAGAGGACACGGGGGCACAGGGATGTGGGGACACTCTCGGGGACAGTTTGGGGTCCGGGGGCGGGGGGGGGGACGACACACACACTCACGGTGGGGACCGGGTCACAGCGGCCAGCGGTGGGGGCACGGTGGGTGGAGTGGATCCGGCGGGGCACGGGGGGGGGGCGGCTGCGAGACCGAGGGGTGACGGGGGGCCCCGTGCCTCCAGTGCCCCCCAGAGCCCCTCAGAGCCCCCAGAGCCTCCCAGAGCCCCCCTGTGTCCCCCAGTGCCCCCCAGAGCCTCCCAGAGCCCCCTGTGCCTCCCAGAGCCCCCCAGTGCTCCCCAGAGCCTCCCAGAGCCCCCCAGAGCCCCCAGTGCCCCCAGTGCCCCTCAGAGCCCCACAGAGCTTCCCAGAGCCTCCCTGCGTCCCCCAGTGCCCCCCAGAGCCCCCCTGTGCCTCCCAGTGCCCCCCAGTGCTCCCCAGAGCCCCCCAGAGCCCCCCAGAGCCCCCCAGTGCCCCCCCGTGCCCCGGCCCCACCTCGGGCTCCTCCTCCTCGGGGTCGCAGCCCCCCAGGAGCCGCTCGGGGTCCCGGAGCTTCTCCAGCAGCTCCAGGGTGAGAGCCCGGCTCAGCCCCGGCTGGGCCACGAACTGGTGCTGGGGACGGGGACAGGGGACGTGGGGACGGGGACGGGGGGCGGGGGGCGGGGGGACGGGGACAGGGGACGTGGGGACGGGGACGGGGGCGGGGGGCGGGGGGACGGGGACAGGGGGACGGGGACGGGGGACGGGGACGGGGGGCGGGGGACGGGGACGGGGGGACGGGGGGACGGGGGGGAACGGGGACGGGGACAGGGGACGTGGGGACGGGGACGGGGGGACGGGGGCGGGGGACGGGGGACGGGGACGGGGGGGAACGGGGACGGGGGGACGGGGACAGGGGACGGGGACGGGGGGAACGGGGACGGGGGACGGGGACAGGGGACGTGGGGACGGGGGACGGGGGGGAACGGGGACGGGGGACGGGGACGGGGCATAGGGGACGGGGGACAGAGATGGGGGACAGGGGATGTGGGGGACAGGGGACGAGGGCGGGCACACGGGGATGGGGTGAGGATGAGGAGGGATGGGGACGACGGGGATGGGACAGCGAGGGGACAGCATGGGACGGGAATGGGATGGGGACAAGATGGGGACGGGGATGGGGATGGGGTTGGGATGGGGATGGGACAGCACGGGACAGCACGGGAACGGGGACGGGGACCGGGCGGGGACCGGGGCGGGGACGGGACGGGGACAGGGAGGGGACAGGGAAGAGGGGCGGGGACGCATTTAGGGGTGGGGACGTGGGGACGGGAGGGGGGCGAGGCTGGAAGACCCGGGGCAGGGCTGGGACCCGGCGGCCACGGGCTGGCACGGGGGACGGGGGACGGGGGACGGGGGACGGGGGGGGGGGGGGGGGGGCTCGCCCCCCTCCCCCCAGCCTGGTTTGGGGGGGTCCGGGGGGGCTCACGCTGAGCATCTTGGCGGCGCTGGGCCGTTTCTTGGGGTTCTTGGTGAGCGTCACCTTGACGAAGTTGTGGAAGGGGGGGGACCTGGGGGGGGACACGGTGAGAGCTGGGGGTCCCCGCCCCGCGGGGAGGGGGGGGGGGGGTCCCCGGCGCCCCCAGCCCCCCACTCACCACTTGGCCTTGTCCTTCAGCTTGGGGGGCTGGTACCCGCTCTTGGACATCAGGAACAGCACCCTGGGGGGGGGCGGGGGGACAGGGGCGTGTCAGGGAGACCCCTCCCCACCCGTGGGTGCTGGGGGGGGGGGGTGTGGGGGGGTCCCCGCTCACCGCAGGGGGTGCACGTCGAACATGGGGGGCTGCAGCTCGGCCAGCTCCATGGCGGTGATGCCCACCGACCAGACGTCGCAGAGCTCGTTGTACCCCCCCTTCAGCTCCACCGCCGCCACCTCGGGGGCCATCCTGGGGGGGGGGGGGGGGGTGCACAGAGCGGGGGGCAGTGTGGATCCGATCCCCGCCCCCCCCGGGCCTCCCCCCCCTGCCCCCGGCCCCCCCCCCCCTCACCAGTACGGGGTGCCGATGAAGGACATCCGCCGGGCGAAGGTCGCGCTGATCTGCGCCGCGATCCCGAAGTCGGCTGGGGGGGGGGGGTGGGGTGAGGAATGGGGGGGGGGGGGGGTGTCCCACAGACCCCCCCCGGGACCCAGAGGCCCCCCCCCCCCCGCCACACCAGCCCCCGCGGAGGGGGGAGGACCCAGGTTCGGGCTCCAGCACCCCCTCACCCCATTGCTCCCCCAGGCATCTGAGGGGCCCCCCCACACCCAGCTGCCCCCAGCACCCCTGGGCCCCCCTTTAACCCCCCAATTCCCCATTGCTCCTCCAGTCCCCCCCTTGCCCCCCAGCCCCCCATAGCCCCCGATTCCCCATTGCCCCCCCTTGCCCCCACAGCCCCCGTAGCCCCCTGATTCCCCATTGCCCCCCCTTGCCCCCCCAGCCCCCCATAGCCCCCGATTCCCCATTGCCCCCCATTTCTCCCAGCCGCCCATAGCCCCCCAATTCCCTATTTGCCCCCCCAGTTCCCCACTGCCCCCCCCTTGCCCCCCCAGCACTCACCCAGCTTCACCTCCCCGCTGTCGTTGATGAGGATATTGGCTCCCTGCAGCGACGGGACGGGGTCAGCGGGACCCCCCCGGCCCCCCCCGATGTGTGACGCCCCCCCCAAACGCGTGTGCCCCCCCCCTCATCCCCCCTCCCCCGCCTTGCCCCCCCTACCTTGATGTCCCGGTGGATCTTGCCCTGGGAGTGCAGGTAGGAGAGCCCCTGCGAGGATGAGGATGGGGGTCAGCCCCGGGGGTGGGGGTCCCCGGGGGGGTCCCCGGGGGGGTCCGGGGGGGCCACTCACCTCCAGGGTCTCCCTGCAGACGTAAGCGATCTGCGGCTCCGAGAGGGGTCCCGTCACTGCGGGGAGAGGGGCTCAGCGGGGGGGACCCAGGTGTTCGGCTCCCCCCCCCCCCCCCCCAAGAACGGGTGAACCCCGAAATTGGGGGTCCCGGCCCAAAAGCAGAGGGCCCAGACGCCTGGATCCACAGCTGGCGGCTGGAGGGGGGGGGGGGGCCCGGACTCACCCCCCCACCCCGTGCCTCAGTTCCCCCCCCATGCCTCAGTTTCCCCCCCCCCGTACCGTGGTAGATGTCCTGCAGAGACCCCCCCCCGCACAGCTCCATGCAGATCCACAGCTTGTTGCACCTGCCCGGGGGGGGGAAGGGGTTAAGGGGGTGCTGGGGGGAGGGCGGAGGTTGGGGTACTGGGGGGGGTAGTTGGGGGGCACCAGGGATACACGGGGGGTGTCGGGGCGGGGTTTGGAGGGGGGTTTTGATGGGGTTTGGGGGGAGTTTGAGGGATTTGGGGGTTGGGGGGGGGATTTGGGGGGTTGGGGGAGGTTGGGGGGTGGTTTTGGGGGGGGATTTGGGGGACCCTCACCAGCTGTAGCTGCCAAAGTAGGCGATGATGTTGGGGTGCTGGCAGGACCGGACCATCAGGATCTCCTGCTGCAGCGTGGCGCGGTCGTCGTCTGGGGGGCAGAGGCTTACGGGGGGCCGGGGGGGGGCACCCCGGGAGTTCCAGGGGGTCCCAGGGGGTCCCGACGGGTATTGGGGGGGGGTCTCAGGGCATCCCAGGGAGTCCCAAGGGGTATTGGGGGGGTCCCAGGGCATGCTGGGGGGCCCCAAGGGGTATTGGGGGGGTCTCAGGGCATCCCAGGGGGTCCCGAAGCATATTGGGGGGGTCCCAGGGCATGCCAGGGGGTCCCAAGGGGTATTGGGGGGGTCCTGGGAGGTCCCAGGGCATCCCAAGAGCACCCCAAGGGGCTTTGGGGGGGGCTCAGGGACATTTCGTCATCCCCACAAAGGGCCAGGAGGATCTAAGGGGTCCCAGGGGCGTATCAGGGGGTCCCGGGGGGTATCCAGGGGTTCCGGGGGGGCACTGGGGGAGTGTTAAGGGGTCCCAGGGGTTCCGGGGGGGGTATTAGGGGTTCGACGGGGTGTTAGGGGGCATTGAGGGGTGTTAAAGGGTCCCGGGGGGTATTGGAGGGTAATAAGGGGTTCCAGAGGGGTGTCAGGGGTACTGGGGGGGTCCCAGGGGACATCTGAGGTATTGGGAGGGTACTAAGGGGCTCCAGGGGGTATTGGGGGGTCCCAGGGGGTATTTGGGGAATTGGGGATCTCAGGGGGTCTCGGGGTCCCCCGGACGCTTGGGTCCCCACCGGGGGGGGTGGCCCCCTCACCTGCCTCCATCTTGACAACCTTGATGGCGGCCAGCTCGCCCGTGGCTTTGCTGCGGGCCTGGGGGGGGGGGGGGACAGGGGCTCAGGGCCTCCCAGTGCCCCCCCAGTGCCCCCAGTACCTCCAGTACTCCCAGTGCTCCCAGTGCCCCCAGTGCCCTCGGTGCCCCCAGTGCCCCCACTGCCTCCAGTACCCCCCAGAGTGCCCCCCCAGTGCCCCCAGTGCTTCCAGTGCCCCCAGTGCCCCCCAGTGCCCTCGGTGCCCCCAGTACCCCCAGTGCCCCCAGTGCTTCCAGTGCCCCCAGTGCCCCCCAGTGCCCTCGGTGCCCCCAGTACCCCCAGTGCCCCCAGTACCCCCAGTGCCCTCGGTGCCCCCAGTACCCCCAGTGCCCCCAGTACCCCCAGTGCCCCCCAGTGCCCCCAGTGCCCCCAGTGCCGGATGTGCCGGGGCCTTTCGCCTCCGGCGGTGGCGGCGGGGGGGTCCCGCGGTGCTGCGGGTACCGGCAGGAAGGGCCAGGGTGGGGAACCGGGAGCACAGGGGGGGGGACGGGGAGCATTGAGGGAGGGGGATTGGGAGCACTGGGGGGGAACTGGGAGGCACTGGGGGAGCAGGGAGCCCTTTTGCGGGTGCGGGGGCACCTCTCGCCACCCCCTGCCCTGAGGACTCCGGCGTCCGGGTGGGGACGCCGGGGTCCCCCGTACCCCAGGGCCAGTTTTGGGAGGGACACAGGGGTCACCCGCCCCCCCCCCCCACCCCCTCACCCCCGACCCATTTTTTGGGGCGGGGTGGGGGGTCCCCCCATCACCTTATAGACCTCCCCGTAGGTGCCGCCGCCCAGGCGCTGCAGGACCTCGAAATCCTCCTGGGGGTCCCGGGCGGAGATGTGGAGGTGACGGGGGTCCATGGCGGCGCCCCCCCCACCCCCCCCACCCCACACCCCTCGGCGCCCCCGTGCGAGGCCGAGCGGCGGGAGGTGGCGGCCCCCCCCCCCGCCCCCCACAAGGCACCGCGGCGGAAGGGGAAACTGAGGCACGGCCCACTGGGGACCCAGGCATCCGGGCCCTGCTCCACCCCCCGGGTTTCGGGGACGGCGGGGGCTCCGTTTTGAGACTGGTGTGCCACCCCCCCCCAGTCCGGGCCCAGCTCAGCCTCACGCTGATCCCGGTCCGATCCCAGTCCGATCCCGGTCCGATCCCAGTCCGATCCCAGTCTGATCCCAGTATCCCCCCATAAGAGCCCAGTTTGGCCTCGGTGGGGCCCATCTGCCCCCCCCCCCCAGCGTACCCCACTGTGTCCCAGTGCCCCCCCAGTCCAACCCCAGTTTGGCCCCGTCCGTCCCAGTGTGAGCCCCCCCCCCCTCCACCCCCAGTTTGGCCCCATCCATCCCAGTGTGAGCCCCCCCCCCCCCAGTTTGGCCCGGTCCATCCCTGTGTGACACCCCCCCCCCCCCCCGGATCCCCCCGCTGGGGGAGTGGTTTGGCCCAACGCTGGCCCCAGTTTGGCCCAGTCCGGCCCAGCCTGTACTGGGAAGTGGCGCTGTGGGCGGGGCCTGTCGATGAGGGCGGGGCCCGGCTGTGTGGGCGGGACTCGGTTGTGTGGGCGGGGCCTGTCTATGAGGGCGGGGCCCGGCTGTGTGGGCGGGACTCGGTTGTGTGGGCGGGGCCTGTCTATGAGGGCGGGGCCCGGCCGTGTGGGCGGGACTCGGTTGTGTGGGCGGGGCCTGTCTGTGAGGGCGGGGCCAGGGCGTATAACCCGCCTCCGCCTCCGCCCGCCTTCGTCTCCCGCTTTCTGCGCCTGCGCGCCGCTCCTTCGCTCCCCGCCTCGGGTCCTCCACCGTCCCGTCATGCCCGGCGAGCGCCCCCGCCGGAAGCGGAAGTTGCCTCGCCCGCCGGAGCCCGGTACCGGCCTTCCGCTTCCGGCGGCGCCGCGAGTCATGGCGCTCTTCGAGCAGATGCGGGCCAACGTGGGGAAACTGCTGCGGGGCATCGACCGGTACCGGCGGGGGGGCGGCGGCGGGGGGGGAGGGGGCATCGACCGGTACCGGCGGGGGGGCGGCGGCGGGGGGGGAGGGGGCATCGACCGGTACCGGCGGGGGGGCGGCGGGGGGGGGGGAGGGGGCATCGACCGGTACCGGCGGGGGGGGAGGGGGCATCGACCGGTACCGGCGGGGGGGGAGGGGGCATCGACCGGTACCGGCGGGGGGGGGGGGGGAGGACATCGGCCGGGGATTGGTGGCGGGGGGGGGGGGGCGGTTCACGGGCCGGTAGCGGCGGGGGGAGCGAGGCCCGGGAGCGCTGAGGGCCGCACCCCCCCCCCCCCCCCCCCACCTCGGGAGCGGGGGTGTTGGGGTCGGCGGGGGCTCGGTACCGGGCGCTGGGTGTTCCGCGGGCCGGTAACGAGGGCGGGGGGGGGGGGGGGTTGGCCCCGGTGGGGTGCGTGTCTGTCCCCCCCGTGTCCCCCCCCGCAGGTACAACCCCGAGAACCTGGCCACGCTGGAGCGCTACGTGGAGACGCAGGCCAAGGAGAACGCCTACGACCTGGAGGCCAACCTGGCCGTGCTGAAGCTGTGAGTGGGGCCGGGGGGGGCCCGGGGGGGGGGGGGAGGATGTGCGCCACGTCCCCCCCTCCCCAACTTTCCCCCCCCCCCCCCCAGGTACCAGTTCAACCCCCGCCTTCTTCCAGACCACCGTCACGGCCCAGATCCTGCTGAAGGCCCTGACCAACCTCCCGCACACGGACTTCACCCTCTGCAAGTGCATGATCGACCAGGCCCACGTATCCGCCCCGCGGCCGGGGGCGGCTTTTGGGGACCTGCCCCGTCTTCCCCCGTCCCCCTCCCGACCACCCCCAGTCCGTGTGTCCCCCCCCCCAGCCCCCTCCGCTCCTCCCTGGTGGGGTGAGACGCGGTGGCTTTGCCCCGCCGGACCCCTCGTCATCCGCCCGTTGAGCAGGAGACCCCGATTTAGGGACTTGGGGGCGGGGGGTGAGGGGGTGTGTGCTGTTTTGGGGGGGTGTGGTGGCTCTGGGCCCCTCTCCCCAGCATTTCCCTTGACCCCCCCCCGGCCCCAGCAGGAGGAAAGGCCCATCAGGCAGATCCTCTACCTGGGGGAGCTGCTGGAGACCTGCCACTTCCAGTCCTTCTGGGTGAGTCCTGCTTGGGGGGGGGGCACCCCAAATCCGGGAGGAGTTGGGGGGGCCTCCCCAGCGCTCCTTATCCAGCCCCCCTCCTCCTCCCCCCCCCCCCGGGATGTAACAACCGCTCCCCGCCTTCCGCAGCAAGCTCTGGATGAGAACATGGAGCTGCTGGACGGGATCACCGGCTTTGAGGACTCCGTGAGGAAATGTGAGGGGGGGTCCTGGGGGGGCCGGGGAGGGGTGGGGGTGGGGGGCGAGGGGGTGGGGGTGGGGGGCGAGGGGGTGGGGGTGGGGGCTGGGGGCTGGCAGCTGACGTGGGGTCTCCTTCCGCAGTCATCTGCCACGTGGTGGGGATCACCTACCAGCACATCGACCGCTGGCTGCTGGCCGAGATGTTGGGGGACCTCTCGGGTAAGGGGGTGACAGGAGGGTTTGGGGAGGGGGGTCGGTGGGGGTGGGATGAGGGCTGAAGCCCCCTTCCCGCCCCTCCTGGCCCCGCAGAGGCTCAGCTGAAGGTCTGGATGAGCAAGTACGGCTGGACGGAGCCGGAGCCCGGGCGGATCTTCATCTGCAACCAGGAGGAGAGCATCAAGCCCAAGAACATCGTGGAGAAGATCGACTTCGACAGTGGGTGTCGGGGGCCGGGGAGACCCCCCCACACCCCCACCCCCTCCCTGAGCCCGGGGAGATGCCCCCCCCCACCCCCCCCGATCCCAGGACCCCCCCCCCCGATCCCAGGAACCCCCCCCCTCACTCGCCTCCTTCTCCCGCAGGTGTCTCCAGCATCATGGCGTCCTCCCTCTGAGCCCCCCCCCCCCAGTTTTTACCGTCCCCCCCTTTTAACTCTGGGCTCCGCCAGTAAAGGAGAAGTCTCCAGGGTGCTGTGCTCTTTTTGGGGGGGTGTCCTGGGGGGTGACACCCCCCCCCCCCGGGGTGCAGCTCGGCCCCTCGGGGGGGGGGGGGGCGGGTTTGGGAACACGAGGCGGGGGGGGGGGAGTGGAATCCCCCCTCTGTGGGGCAGCCCTGGTCTAGGGGGGGTGGGAGCACTGCTGCCTGGGGAGGCCACGCCCCCTCTGTGTGGGGCCGCGCCCCCTCTGTGTGGGGCCGCGCCCCGGCTATGAATAGTGATGACCCCCCCCGGTCATTTGGGGGGGGGGGAAGGGGTGGTGCTGGTTGAGCCCAGCCTACGTGCGGGTGGTGGCGGGGGGGTGTTTTTTGTGCTCGTGAATATTAATGAGGGTGTCGTCCCTCGGGGGCGTGGCCGCCGATATGAATATTAAGGAGGGCTCTCGCCCCTTCGTGCATATGGAGGTTGGCGCATGCGCGGTGGCGGGGAGAGGGCGGTGGGCGGGGCGCGGAGGTGGGGCGGGGCGCGCGTGCGCGCGCGGCGGGGGGGCGTGCCCCCGGGAGGGGGGCGTGCCCCCGGGCGTGGCGCGCGGCGCATGCGCAGCGGCGGGGCGGGCGGCGGGGGCGCAGAGCCGGGCGGCGCGGCAGGAGCGGAGCGGAGCGATCGCAGCGCCATGGTGGATTACCACAGCGCCGGGCAGCCCTACCCCTACGGCGGCAACGGGCCCGGCCCCAACGGCGACTACATGGCCCAGGAGGACGACTGGGACCGCGACCTCCTCCTCGATCCCGCCTGGGAGAAGCAGCAGCGCAAGGTGGGCCGGGGGGGGGGCGGGCGGGGGGGGGCCCTGAGGGGTCAGGGCCTGGGAGGGGGGGTCTGAGGGGACCCCCGAGGGCTCAGGGCCTGGGGGAGGGGGGGTCGTCTGAGGGGACCCCCGAGGGCTCAGGGCCTGGGGGAGGGGGGGTCGTCTGAGGGGACCCCCGAGGGCTCAGGGCCTGGGGGAGGGGGGGTCGTCTGAGGGGACCCCCGAGGGCTCAAGCCCTGGGGGAGGGGGGGTCGTCTGAGGGGACCCCCGAGGGCTCAGGGCCTGGGGGAGGGGTCTGAGAGGACCCCCGGGGGGTCAGGGCCTGGGGTGGGGGTGGGGGGGTCGTCTCAGGGGGCCTCTGAGGGCTCAGGGCCGGGGGGGGGGGGTCTGAGAGGACCCCTGAAGGGTCAGGGCCTTGGGGGGGGGGGGGCTGTGGGGATAGATGAGGGGTTGTGGGGGGCACTCCCTGAGGTGAAGCAGGCGCTGGAGGCCCCGAGGGGAGCTGGGGGGAGCCCCCGAGGAGGGGGCGGTGGGCCTGGAGAGAGGCCCTGGGGAAGGAGAGCGATGTAGGGGGGGGCCTGGGGAGCGGGAGGCCCTGGAGGGGCCCTTCCCCGGGGGGGGGGGCAGGGGGGGCGCGGGCCCTGTGGCCTGGGTGCTGCAGACCCTGCGGTAGGAAATAAGGGCACTGGGGGGGGCTCTGGGAGGAAGGGAGCGACGGGGGGGGGGGGGCTGTGGGGAAGGAGGGGGTGACGGGGATGGGGGATGCTCAGGGGGAGCCACCCCAAGGAGACACCCGGGGGTGCTGGGGAGGGGTGACGGGGTCCTGGGGCACTGGGGGGGGGGCGTGTGGGGCCGGGCAAGGGGGAAGACCTTTGGGGGACCCCGGGGGGCTGCGCTTTGGGGGGCTGGCACGGACAGCCCGGCACAAAGCCTGGCTCCGAGGGTCTCTCCGGGGCGGTGCCGCCCCGGGGCGAGGGTCCCGTGCTGGGGTCGGGGGGGGAGGGGGCGGCTGTGGAGAAAACAGCCTTCCCCCCACGCCCGGCTTCGGAAAATCCCCCGTCCCCCTCTCCGGTGGGCAGCTTCGGCCGGAGCGTGGGGCGCGGGGCAGCCGGAGGAGCGGGAGGCCGCCGGAGCCGGGGTGTAAAAGCGTGCGGGGAGAAGGATCCGCTCCCTGGGACAGGAATGGGGAAATAAGGGAGAGGATGAAAGGGCACTGGGGGAGAGGCGGCGGTGGGGAGGGGCAGGTCGAAAGGCGCCGCAGGGAGAGGGCGACGCTCCCGGCACGCTCAGCGCCTCGCCGGGGGTCTCGGCGAGACGGGGCGGGGGTTCACCTGCGCCGCACCCGAACGCCAGGACCCTCCGGTCTGCGCCGGGCATCGTGGCGCGGCAAAGCCCGCTCGCCGCGGCAGGGACGGGACCCTTCCCTCCGGCAAGCGCCGGGAGCTCTGGCCTGCCGCCGCCTTCCTCTGGGTTAATAATTGGGAGACCGTTTGCGGGAAGGCAGCGAGGTGGCTGTCTGCTATTTGTGTTTAATTGCCTTAATTGCGGGTTATTTAGGAGGGAGCGGGGTTCGCCCAGGGCGTTTCAGACCCCGCAGGCGGAGGAGCCGGCCGAGGGGGAACGTGGCCGTCCGAAGGGCAGAGCCCCCCCCTGCCCCGGGCTGGGAGGACCGGCGTGGGTCACCGCGCCGGTGCAAACACCTGTATAAACTCAGAAACGTGAACGCTGGGTTTCTGTTGCCATAGTTACGCTGTTTTTTTTTTAAAAAAAACAAAACAAAACAACCAACCAAAACATCACAGCTAAATGGCATAATTTTTGGCGAAGGACGCGCGTGCCAGGCCTCCTCCTCCTCCTCCTCCCTGGAGCGGTGCTTCGGCCAGCCCCAACCCGCCGCTTCCCAGCGAGTCTGAGGCCGTAACGTACATTTTTTGCTCTCGGCCTCGGTTTTAACGAGCTTTTGGGTCTGTTGGTGCTAAACGCCCGGAGTTTCCCCGCGGCGGGGCTGGGCGCCGTGGCCGGTGGGGGTCCGGAGGAGGCGGGGCTGAGCTGCCGCCGGGTTTCCCTGCCTCACGTGGAGAAGGAGACACAATATTTAGAGAGGGTTTTGGCTCGGTAGAACTGTCGCAGAGCTGTTTAGTCTCGGGGGGCGGGGGGGGGGGGGGGGGGCGGTGAGGCTGGGAGGGTGAATCGCGCCGTGGCTCGCAGCCCGCGCCGCTGAGCGCGGCTGAGCCGGCACGCCGGCAGATGGATGAGGTTCACGAGCGCTGGACTCGAAGCCAGTGGTTATAAATTCCAGCTGGTTCAAAGGCAAGGCCTCGTCGGCTTCGGGCGGAGAGCTGGCTAATTAGCAGGCTGCAACACCCCCACCACCTCGCCCCGATTCGGCACACGGCCCGTTGGAAGCGTTTCCCGGGTCCGGCCGTCCCCCTCTCCGTCCTCCCCTTCTCCGTCCGCAGCCGGCGGCGAGTTTGCCTCCGCAGCGGCTCTTCGTCTTCTCCCCCTCGGGCGAGGGGACGGGCACGGACGTGCTGCCCGGGGTGGAAAGCCGCCTGCAGCTCCAGGAATTTGGGGATCCGGCTTCCCCGTACATCCCTGCTTCCCCCAAGGCGAGGATGAGGCTCGAAGTCAGTCCTGATCCTCACAGGAGGAAGAGGCGGCGTTGGAAGCGGTTCCTCTGCGGGTGTCGGAAGGACCAGCGCGCTCGTCTTCAAGTTAATTACTTCTTTTGGAGCGGTTTTGTGTCTTTTTGATCTCGGGGCCGGGGGGGGGAAGCTGCCGGCATGCCGAACATCCCGCTCGGCCGGGGCTGGCTTTGGAGAGGGAAGGAGGCGGCGAGCTTCAAGCCTCGGGTCCCTTAAACGTCTGCTGCGCTGAAACGGACACGACCGAGGCCTCGTCCCGTCCCTCGCGGCGGGAAAGGCAGCCGGGGTGGAAGGACAGGGACGTTCCCGCTCGGAGCGTGCCGGTGCGGAGCCGTCCCAACGGCTGCGGTTTTGCTGCTGGTATGTGTCCAGTCCCTGGGGTTTCTCCTCTGGAATCTCAGCTATGTGGCTTGAACAGCGGGACACGATCTGCTAGCGTCCGTCCTTCCCGGCGTCCGTCCGTCCGTCCTTCCCGGCATCGGCAAACGCGCCGGGGCAAAAAAAAAAAAAAAAAGGGGGAAATCGTTGCCAGCGCGCGGCCTTAAATAGAGGTGCGTGCTCCCGGCTTCCGCCCGCTTCCGACGCTGGTGGTACTGGAAAAACAACTCGGCGAAAATACAGTGTCCTTGAGGGTCATTGGGGCGATAACGAGCCCGCGGGGCGATAACGGGCGCGGGGTTCGGGAGGCGCTCGTCCCGCGGAGTGAACGCCTGCTTCTCGCAGCATCGTCTCGTGCATCCCTCGTTAATTGTACCCGCCGCAGGTTCATCGGATCCGGGCCGCCCCCGTGCTGCTTAACGACCTTCGGCGCGTTAACGAGGCCGGGCCGAGGGCCGGGGCTGGCGTCTTGCCCGCGGCGGGAAAGGGTCGCCTGTGGCTTCGCCTCGGCTCCCCCTTCGCCTCCCCCGAGAGCACGGACGCGGTGGAGGAGCGGCCGCTTCTCCGCTGCCCGGCTGGATTCTTGGTTTCTCTCCAAAGACAAAACATCCGGCCCCGAGAGCCCTCCACCTCCTCGGAAAACATCGTCGGCATCCTCAGCTCCCTCCGGCTCGTGCACGGCGGCTTTCGGGCCCGTGCCCGGAGCGGGATTCGCCTTTAAACCCTCCTTTGGTGGAAGACGCTCCCTGCGTCCCCGCTTTCCTCGCCCTCGGCCGGTCGCTGGTGTTCTCCCGGCGTCGGAGGCGTGGAAAAGCCCCCCCGCGTTGCCTTCGCCCCCAGGTTTTTTTTTGACGCGGGCGAGCTCGTACGTAAAACTCCCGCGGCGATTCCCGGTGCGACGGTATAAAGATGCTCGTCCTGATGGCTGGGGCCGGGCACGTTTTTCTCCTGCGCTTAAGCCCCTTTCAGGCTTCCTGGCTCTCTTTTTTAAAAATAATCCACCGACTTAATCCCGCTGAGGCAATTTTTCAATCCCAAGTTGTATCCTTGACGGCAGATTACTTACCTGGCCGTGGTGGCGGCACGTTAATGCCTGTTTAATGACGCGGACCTGCTGGGCGGGAGCCCCGGTTACGCAAAGAGCCGGGGAAATGCTCCGGCAGGGCTTTCCGCCGCGCCCAAACACGACGCCTCTTCCTAACGAGGGGGACTCGACGACCGGGGATCGGGAAACGAGGATTTTCGCGCCCCGTGCTCCTCCTCGGCGCCGCTCTGGCAGTGCCAGGACGAGGGCTGCCGGTCGGTGGTATAAACGAGCGTTAATTCCTCCATCTGGCCCTTTGGCTTGGTAACCTCTCTCTGCTTCCCCCCCACACCCCCTTTTTTTTTTTTTTTTTTCTTTTTTTCTTTTTTCCTTTTCTTTTGGCGTGTTTGCAGCCCGTGTCGGGGCCTCTCCTCCCTCCTCGGGCAGGGGAGCGGCAGCGCCTGGTTTTAGGGGAGGAAACCCGTGGATACAGCGAAGCCGGGCCCGGCCGGGCTGGAGAGGACAGAGAAATTACCTGTCGTTTCCCGTGATCTAACGGGCCGAGCTCCTCCAGGAGCTTATATTTAGCCCTAGAAACGCACCGCTGGAAAAACCTCCCGTAAAGCTCGTACGTGCCGAATATTTGGACGTGCCGAACGCCCGGCTGAGCCGGGCTGGAGCTGCTGCACAGAGCAGGCAACGCCCGGCTCGAGGTGTGCCGGCTCTCGGCGCGGAGCTCCTCATCCTCGCAGGAATGCGGGTGCGCCCGCCGGCCCTGACTCACCTGCGCCCTTATCTCCCCTAAAAACGGAGGCACCGGAGCCGACGTCATCGCCCTGGCTCGGACCCAGCCCCGGAGCAAGAGGAATTTCGCCTCTTTACCGTGTGTGTCTGTGTCCCCCACCCCGCCAGCCCCAGCCCAGACCCTCAAAAATCGGAGCGGCCTCCGGGCTGCGGCACGCCGGACCCCGGCGAGGGTTTGCCACGGGGGGCCATGCCTCCCCCGGCTGCTTCCTGCCGCCGTCCTCCTCCGAGTTAGCTGCTTTCTCCCCGAACGGTTGAGCCGACAGCCTAATAAGGGAAAAGAATGAGGAGAATCTCCGTGGTCCGGCCTCCCCCCGGCCCGTCCGGTAGCAGCAAATTAGAAAGAACAAAAAAAAAAACCAAAAAAACAAAAACCACCACCAAAAAAAAAAACCCAACCCAGGACGAGGGAAATGACGAGCGACTGGAAACGCCCGGCAAGTCGCGAGCAAACCCGGGCTGTGCCGGGCCGGTGGCTGCCCGCCCGTGTCCCGGCGTTTCGGGATGCTACGGCGGTGTCGCCGCCTGAAAGGCAAAGCCCGGCGGTGGTGGCCGGGCCGGTAACGACGCCCTTCTAACGAAGGCAGGACCAAGGACGGGAGACGTTGCTCCTCGGCATCCCTTTTCTCCCCATCCAGAGAGAAAATCCTCGTTTCTCCTGATTTTTGTAATTTTTTTTTTTTTTTTTTCCCCCTCCGCTTGAGCACCGGAGCTGCCGCTCCTCCTAGGAAAAGCGGCTTCAGCGTCGCGCCGCGCCGTTAGAGGCCGTTAATTAGCGAGCCCGCTAATTGCCAGCCGAGGCTGGGCTAATACAGACGGGTCCCTCGGCCGCCTTCCTGACGCGTTGGGAAACGCCTGTTTCTTCTCCAGAGCTTTGTTTAGTCTCCGCGACGTCTCGAGAGCGGGGCGATAACCCGGAGCGCAGGAACGATTTCCTGCCCTAACGAGCTTCCCCTCGGCGGCCCTAACGAAGGGGCTCTGCCCTGGCACGTTGGGCTCTGCCGGATCCCCCCCCCCGAGCCCTCGGGGACTCGCTGCCCCTTTCCACGCACGTGGCTGCGTTCGAGCCGGCCGTGTTTATTCCCCGGCTGGATGTTTTGGGGGTTTTTGGGTTTTTTTTTTTTGCTTAAAACCTTGGAACTGAGACCAAAAGCGCCTGGCCGCTTGCGAGGGGTCTCGTTGCAACCCGCTCCAGAGGAACCGGCGGCGTTACCGGGCTCATCGCTCCACGGTCGCCTCGATCGAGGTCCCTCTCGCCGGGGAAAGCACTCACGGGCGAGAAAACGCTATTTTAAATTTAAAAAAAAAAGTTATTCCAGTAGACTTCTAAATAAAGATGCCTTTTTTTTTTTTTTTCCCTTTTTTTTTAGGACAGATTATTGTCGGTGGTGACCTAATGGAAAAATACCGATAGGGTTCTGCCCATAAATTTCCCCGAGTAAACAAACAAAGCCCGCGCCACGGCCTCCGAGGACAGCGGAGAGGATTTCGGTCAGGTTTTCGAGTCGGTCTAAAGTCCGCGTTGGTATTTGCCTTAAAAGGAAGGGAGGCTGCAAAAATCCGCCGGGATCGTTTCCCTCTGAGCCGGGCAGAGCCGATGCTGCCCGGTGGCACTTGCGGGCTGACAGGTGAAAAATAAAAGCCGCCCCCCTCCCCAGCAAGCAGCCCCCCATCGGCAGCCCCCCCCCCCCGGGCCCGGCGTCTCGCTGGCGTGACCGGCACGGCGACGGCTTTTCGAAGCCGAATTTGGCTTGTGTGGAAAGACGGGCTCAGATGAACCCCTCTCCACCCCCACCCCGAAAGCCCCCCCCCAGATTCGGGGGGTGGGGGGGTTGTGGGGGGAAGGCGAGGCGTGTTTCGCCCGGCGCGCTCCTCCCTTCCCCTTGTTTTCTCAAGGTTTCCAGGCGTTGCGTAAAATTGGAGGGAAACCGTCGGGTTTTCGGTGGGGTTGAGGGGAGGTCTCCCCCCGCCGGGGCCGGGGGGGGGGGTTGGCTCGGGCTCGGGGAAGGTGCGGGGCCACCTATTCCTCCCCGACAAAGGCGGCTTTGATACAATGCCTGGAAAGCGTTTCTCCAGCGCCTCCGTGGGAAGGAAATTCCAGAAGCATGTGTGGAATCTCCTTTTTTAGTAACTTTTATTCGTAACACATTGCTGCGGGAAAGCTGCTCGTTGCCCGCCAGCCGGTCCTTAGGCCGGCTTCGTTAGGCTTGGCTCATCTCGTCCGGCTAGGCTCGGCTCCCTCCCGAGGCTGCCGGATGCAGCGAGACGCCCTCACCCGAACCGCTTTTTGGGGTCGATTTGATGGGGTTTAGCTAACGGGCTCCCAGCATCTCAGCGCTGGCCTGCTTGGGGGGGGCGGGGGGTAAAAGCTTCGGCTCCAGGGGTGCGGGTACCCCTGGTTGGGAGAGGGGGAACCCGGGGGGAGAGCGAGGGCTCAGCCCGGCAAACAGCACCCGACTCGGTGCCGCGGCTGCCCGGTAGCCGTAGGAAAAGAAATTCACGGGACCTGGAACAGATCTGTCATCTTTTGAGGAAACGAGCTTCTGGGGAGGTTTTGGGAGAGCTCGAAGGCTTTTTTATTGCTTTCTGCGACTATTTTTAACTCCTCGGCTGTTTCCATAGTGTTTCGGAAACAAGGACGGGCTGCCTGCACCGGTTTTCGGCGCTGCCGCCGCAGCGAGGTGGGGGTGGGGAGACACAACACCTCGGCCGGGGCTGCGGATGAGTCCGGGGGCTGCGGCGCGTCGGCTCGGCTCGCCGGGCGGCTTCAAAAAGCCCTGGGGAAGCCGCGTGCCGAAAGGCAGCCCTCCCCGCGGCCGGCCGTGACAGCTCCTTGGCCGGCAAGCGGCAGCCTGATGTATCACGCAGCGGCTCGGCCCCGGCGCCGCACGGTTTAATGCTTTTACGCAGAGCAGCATCCTCGCAAAACCGGAGCCGCACGCGCGCCTCGACGGGGCTGAATCACTCCAAATGTAAAGTGGAAAAATTCCTTCGGAGGTGGAGTTTTATTCCTGTTTTTACGCTCGGTTTGGTGGTTTGTTTTTTTTTTTTTTCCCAGCAGCTGTGTACGGGGGGGGGGGTTTGCCACGCCGGGCGTGATTCAGCTCTTGACTCGCCTTTTCCACGTGCCGGGGCTCGCTTCGCAGCTGGTCTCTCCCTCGAGTTTCCCCCAGCTGGCATCGCGGCGAGCTCCGGCGAGCTCGCCTTGTTCGGCGACAACACCCGGACACGCCTGGCAGAGGCATGCAGCGGCATAGGACGGCTGTCATTGCTGAGCGGTTGTTCAGGGACGTCTGACGGGCGCGAGGTCCTGATAAGCAGCCCGGGAACACCCTCGCCGGCTGCGGATTTACCTCTCTCCTGCCCTTATACGGCCATCTCGGCTCTCCTTGCCGCCGGGATGCCGAGGTAGCCGCGCCGCCGGCCCCGGGGCAAGTCAGAGAGGCGACCTAGCGCGCGTGAAATGCCAAATCGTAAGGTCCCAGGGTAGGAAAGGTGACTTTTTCCGAGCCACCGGGCTGCCTGGCACGCTCTCGGTGCCGTGGGGCGGCTTCTCTGCGGTGAAGGTGAGCTCGCCCAGGCTGTCCCGGTCTCTCCGCCGGGACGTGGGCTGCAAAAACGGCTGTAGCGAACAGAGCTGCCGCGTTTCCCCCGTGAAGGTGACCCCGCGTTCCTGTTTAAGGTCAATCCTGGCGTGTTTGTATTTCTGACGCCGCGAAGCCGACGTCCGGCTCGGGTGAGAAGCGGGCACGGATCCTGCGGCGTTCGGCCGTGTGGACACGGCACCGCGGCGGCCAGGGGGTGTTCCTTCTCCTAAAAACCTGCCCTAAAAGCAGATATCGGGGTGGAGCGAGCCCTGCTCCTCAAACCGCCGGCTTCGGGGGTCTCGGCGCCGGAGGGGCTCGGAGCCGCCTCCGGATTTGGTTCCCGGCCTGGTCTGGGTTTAACCGAAACCCGGCTTAGCACGATCGTGCCGCCTGACCCCTTTGCAGCCGGCGGTGCTGCTCCCGAGCCGGGGAGGGGGCGAAACCGCTTCCCCCTGGTCCTGGTGGGATGAATGGCTCGTTAAAAGCTGTCACTGCAGCATTCCCCGGCCGTGAGCTCACCGCAGCCCAGGAGCCTGCCTCGAACAATGCTCCCCGTTCAACCGCCCGGCCCGTGCCGTTCCCGGGCGGGAACCCGGGTCACCCTCCCCGAGCCGGCGACGGGCCCATCCGAAACCGAATCGTGCCCAGTGGGTTCGCGACCATCTTGGACCGCAGACGGGGGCGGGGGGGGGGAGCGGGGAGCGATTGCAATTTCCCGGCGTAAACTTTTGCCGCTTGGTTAACGGTGGTTTGTTTCCCCCACCCCGAGCACGGCTGCTCCGCGGAGCCGAGGGGCCGGCAGCTACGAGCGCGAATCCGGAGCCTGAGCCTCCGGCTTTTTTGCAAGAAAAGCCGCGGGTTCAGGCCGTTGATTCGGCAGCGCTCACGGCTCCGGGCGGAGCAGCAGGAAATACCTGCTTCGGTGCATGGTTACCCGGGGCCGGGGTCTGCGGGGGAGCCCTGGCCGCAAACCGGGAGCCCTGGGAGCCGGCAGCACCTTTAACGTACGCAAATGCCCCCTCCCCTTCGGGGAATAAGGCCCCGTGCCCCGGGGGGAGTCCGAGACGCATCCCAAAGCCTGGGCGCAGGAATCTGCTCTGTTTGCAGTTCGGCGTCTTGACCTTCGCCAGCCGCTGCCAGCAAATATTTGCTGCCGAGCGTCCCGAGGAAGGGGGACGGAGCGGAAAAACCTCTCCCCTCGCTGGCAAAGGCGTTACTGCAAACCCTCCCGGGGCTCGCGGGGCGTGGGTGGGCAGGGCTGGCCGCCCGTTTCGCAGGCAGCTGCCAGCCGGGACATCCTTCCTCCTGCTCTGTGCTTTGGCGGAGCCCGGAAGCTTTCGCGGGGGCGAATCCCCCGTGGGTCTCCGCAGCGAGCAGCCCGCCGGAAAGAAAGCGGAGCCGGGGATCCGCCGGTGCCGCGGGGCGGCTTTTGTTCCCGGCGGACGCCACGGCGTGCCGGCGGGGTCCCCCTTTCCCTGTTTATTAAAACGACGCACTAAAACTTTAGTCCCGGGGTTTCACAACAGCGCGGGGGAGAGGTGGGCTCGGGGCGAGCGGTTGGAGATGGGGACAAGCAGGGCCAGCCCGGGGGGACGCGGTGAGTACGGCCCCCGAAAAAGGGGGGGGGGGGGGTCGGTGCATCGGTTCACGGCGAGGTGGGGCGGAGAGGGGGTGGCTTCTCCGGCGCTCGGCGGTCCCCGGTCTGACCGTCCTCCTCCCTGCCTTCTCCTCGCAGACGTTCACGGCTTGGTGCAACTCCCACCTGCGGAAGGCTGGCACGCAGATAGAGAACATCGACGAGGATTTCCGCGACGGCCTCAAGCTCATGCTGCTTCTGGAGGTGATTTCAGGTCGGTCCCCGCTCCGTATTTTTGCCGGGCAGGACGTGTTGGTGCGGCCTCCCGCCCCTCCTACCCGTCACCGTCGACGTCCCGTGCACCTGCACTATTCGTAATGCGCAGAAGAGTCCCTGCGAGCTTTATAAAGCGGCGTTTGGGGGCGGTGGTGGGGTTTTAATTTTTTTTTTTTTTTTTTTTTTTTTTTTGATGTGCAAATATACCTCAAAGGAAGCCTTCTGTCCCGTGGCCTCACCTCTAAACGCTCGTCCTCCTCGACGTTCTTTCGCTATTAACCTTAAACAAAAACCTTGAATCCCGCTGGCTTCTCCTTTCCAGGGGAACGATTGCCAAAACCAGAGCGGGGAAAAATGAGAGTGCATAAAATCAACAACGTGAACAAAGCCCTCGATTTCATCGCCAGCAAAGGCGTCAAGCTGGTCTCTATAGGAGCTGAAGGTGAGTCTGGATGTCTCGGTGGCCCAATCCGGGCCACGCTGCGTAGCGGGAAGGCTTGCCGGCCAGCACCGGCTCCTCCGTGTCACCGCGACCCGTGGTCTCTGCCCGCTGCCCTGCAGCGTGACGCCGCGAGCTGGCGCGGAGGCCCGGCGCTGGCACCCGAACGACGTGCCGACCGCGCCTGCCTGCAGTTTGCCTGACTTAGGGCAGCGGGCACGGCGGGGCTGGTGTTTTCAGGGCGGTATTACACACCCCCGGCAGCGGGTGAGTCACGGCGCTGGGCGGCGTACCCAGCTCGCCGCGGAGGTGTCGGCGTGGGTTTATCGCTGCGGCCGCTGACCGGTCTGCGGTTGAGTCAGCTGGGAGGCGCCGCCGGTCTGGCCGCCGCGGGGGAATCCGTGCGCGCGGGCCGGGAAGTGCCAGGCGAGCGCCGCTCGCCGCGTTGGAGCTCGGGGATTAAGGGCGGCTCAGTCTCCCTCTCCAAGGTCAATGCCGTTTCAGGGAAGCTGTTGCGCAACGTGGTTTTGCCGGACTCATCAGAAAAGCGTGGCTCGCTCCAGCCCGCGCCCCAAGCCCGGACGAAGCGAGGCTTGCTAGGCAAGGCGTGAACTCCCCCTCTCCTGCGGCGAGCCCCGGACAGGCTGCGGGAGCCACCCCAGGGTGTTTCGGTTGATTTTCAGCCTGCGGGCAGGGAGGTTTGGCGATGGGGTTGAAGATTCGGCTTCCTCCGGGGCTCATCGCACCGGAGGGTACCTGCTGCGGCCTTGACTAATTGCCATCGGTGATCGGGTCAAAAAAAAATATCTAGAAAAGCCAAATATTTGCATCTGCGCTGTTCCAAGCCATTCTGCCCGCTGTTCCCTTTGAGCCTCGCCCGGCGTTCGTACTGGCAGGAAAAGTGTTATGGTTTCAAAAACAAAATTCCTCCCATTAGATGAGGATCTCTGATTTTCCTCAGTCGCGGGGTTCGCCGGGGCCGGGCCAGCTCGCCCGGCCCTGCCCCAGCTGTGTCGATTTGGGTCCGTCCCCACGAAAAACAACCTGGTCAAACGGAGCAGGAAAACAGCTTCGCTTGGGTTTTTCTCCGGTCGCAAACGAAGCGGAGCGTGTCCTTCGCCTTGGGGAACGGCCTCGGCGTCGCCTGTGCACCGAACACGTGGACGTCGAAGGGTTCGCGTTGCAAACGCCGGCTTGAGGCGGGAGAGGACGCGGCGCCGTCGCGTTCCTGCGAGCCGGGAGCCTGCCAGCTAAAGAGAAGCGGGTTAAACGCCGGATTTAATTCCCCCTCCACCTCGCTCGGAGGTCTCCGTGCTCCTCCCCGGGGCCGGGGGAGAGGATTTCCCGGTCCGCGCAGCAGCCGGGACCGCTCGCCTTCGGATTTACTCGCCGTTGATGAAGCCCGAGGGCTGCCCCGGAGCTTCGGGGCGGTTTTTGCAGGGGACGGGGCCCCGTTTGGCAGCGGCTCACCTTGCAGAGCCAGTTTTTGAATAGGCTGGAAGACCGCGGCTCGCTCCGAGGTTACATCTTTGAAGTCTTGTCGGCTGGCGTCGCTTGCCTGCTGGGGAAGACTGCCTGTTCCCGAAACCGGTGCGTGTTCCAACTGGTGCCGCATTAAAACACAAGATGCGAGGGTGTGGTGGTGGTTACAACAGCCGTTTATCCACCGAAGTCTCCCACGCGTCAGCTGAACGGTCACTCCAGGCAACTGCTCTTTGAGTATCTTGACCTAATCCCTCAACCTCCCCCCCCAAAACAAGCGCTTGGGTTGCTCAAGGGATGAGAAATGTCGCATCTGCTTGTTCAAGGAGATCCCTTCCAGCCACCCCGGCCAGGGTGGGAGCCCGAGCTCCTCGGGAACCGTGGTTCGGTTCTCCTCGGTGGTTGAACGAGCTTGTCCCATCAGCTGGGGACGCGGCGGGTCACCGTCTGGACCTGCCGAAAACGCGACCGGCACGAGGTCCGGCAGAGGCAGAGCTGGGCAATTAACATCACGAAACTGGGTTTGGAAAATGGGTTTATTCTGGAGGACGCCTGCTCTGGTTCTGGACTCACGTGGTCACGAAAGATGCGGGGCGAGGATCCGACGTATCGTGGGCGAAGGGCGAGCTGCGCGTTCAGGATCGTCTCGTAGCTTCCGACGTACCAGACGAACGCGCGCAGCGAAACCAAAGTGTGGGGCGGGTTGGGTGGCGAGCCCGAATCTGGGCTCCGGGGTGCTGCTCCGGCAGCTCCTGCCTGTTCCTCCGCACCCGAAGGCAAAGCGGGGAGCTGGGGGGGGAAGGAGCTGCTCGTGCTGCCTGCCTGCCGCTGGCATTCGCGGGCGTCCTGCTCTCCTGCAGACGCCACGAGCTCCTGGCCTGTCCTTGCGAGCTGCGAAACAAATCGGTGTCTCTCTGGATGTGCTCGCGGGGCAGCCCTAGCGTTCGGCTCCCCGATGAGGCGCTGGAGAGCCGCGGACCTTCCCCGCTGGCTCCCTGCTCCCGCACCCCTTGGAATTACCCTGTAGGTGGGAAGGGACGTCGGCTGCCTCCGGCCGCGGGGAACTGAACGTCCGTTTTTTCCCTTTGGCTTTCAGAGATCGTCGATGGCAACGCGAAGATGACGCTGGGCATGATCTGGACCATTATCCTCAGATTTGCCATTCAGGACATCTCGGTGGAAGGTAAGGGGCCAGGGATACGTGTGCCGCAGGCGGCATCGCACGCCGAATCCACTCTCCGGTCCTGCGGGCAAGGCTGCTCCGGCTGGTTCGTGAGCTGCCGTGTGCCTTTGCAGAGACCTCGGCGAAGGAGGGCTTGCTGCTGTGGTGTCAGAGGAAGACGGCTCCCTACAAGAACGTCAACGTGCAGAACTTCCACATCAGGTAACCCTCCTCGGCGGCCGCCTCGGCTCCGAGAGCCGCTCCTTCACGCGCTTGCAGGAGGCGTTAGTGCCGCTCCCCCGGGCTTCGAGGCTCCTCTGAAATACTCGGTGGCGAAGCTTTCAGCGCGGCTGGAAGGGGAAAACGCAGCTCGTGCTGTTTTGTTGGTTGGGGTTTTTTTTTGCTGCGGTTACGCCTGAAATATCTGCCCCTTCTCCGGGCTGCCTTTCCAGGAGGGGTTTTCCAGGGTCTGAGGAAGACGCGCGGTTCGTCTTGGCCCTTCTACTGTAAATTAGTGAATCGGGGAGGGGTGGACGAGGGGGATGGCGGGGGACCCGCGTGTGTGAATTTAAGCCCCGTGCTGGCGCGGGGATCTCACTCTCCCCTCTTCTCTTGCAGCTGGAAGGACGGTCTTGCTTTCAATGCCTTGATCCACAGACACAGACCGGAGCTCATTGAATACGACAAACTCAGAAAGGTAAAACTCGGCGGCAGCGCAGTCTCTTCTCTGCTGCTTTTCTCCTCCAAAAACCGAGCTTTGAGCTGGCGGAGAAGCGTGGCTGTCCCGTCCGTCCATCCGTCCGTCTGCTTAACTGCCTCAGCAAGGCGTCGGTGCTCCCCGCAGCCCTCGGACGCCAGCCCTCTTCAGTAGCCCGTCTCCTCTCTCTAGGACGACCCCGTGACGAATCTGAACAACGCCTTCGAGGTGGCGGAGAAGTACCTGGACATCCCCAAGATGCTGGATGCAGAGGGTAAGCTCTCCGGGTGCTTCGAGCTGTAACGCGCTGCCGGAGGGTGACGTCGTCCGTGTGCCGTAAATGTCCAGGTCCTTGACGGAAGATCCGCTCCTTCGGGCGCCAAGGAAGCGTGCCGGCGGCCAGCCTCGCTCGGAGCTGGGGAGGGGGGTGGTTTAGCGTCAGGGGACTGCATTTAACACGCGCTTCTGCCCGTACAGGTGTATTTATCTGGCTTTTAAGAGCTGCTTGTTGGTGGGATTCCAGCCTAAAGAGGAGCTGGCTCCTAGGCAGAGCGTGGAGAGCGAGCCTGGCTCGCGCCACAGGCGGCGAACGTCCCCCTCTCAGTCTGACCCTTGTTGTTCACTTGCAGACATTGTCAACACAGCTCGCCCCGACGAGAAAGCCATCATGACCTATGTGTCGAGCTTCTACCATGCCTTTTCTGGGGCTCAGAAGGTACCGGAGGCGGCTGTGTCCATCTTGCTGTAACATTTCCGACTGCAGCATCCTACACTCACGCGACTTCTCTTTCAGATGGCCGTTTTGTCTCTTGTTGACTTGGGAACCAGACCTCAGCTCGCTCACACGGGTTTAAAAAAGCCGCTCGGCTTCCCCAGAATCTGTCTGTAATGCGATGCCAGCGCAGCTGGGCCAAGGGGCTGGCAGAGCACCAGCCCGGCACTAACCTGGGGCAGAAGGGAGCTTCCTGGAGCTGCCCCGTGAGGCTTGGGAGCTCAGCTGTATCTCGAAGCCTCAGCACTTTGCAAGAGGCCGAGCTATTAAGCAGGGCAAGCGTAGCAGCAAAAATACCCCCGTCGGCCAGCCCTGGTCTGGATCCCAGGCCCCAGCAAGCGCTTGTTCCCCTCCGCTGCATGCCCGAGGGGGGTTGAGGATTCCTGTGCCGCTTCTTCACCCTCTCTCCTCCCTTTCTCTCTGCGCAGATATTGTAGGCACTCTCAGGCCCGATGAGAAGGCCATCATGACATACGTTTCCTGCTTCTACCACGCTTTCTCGGGTGCTCAGAAGGTGAGCTTTGCCGGGTGGAGCTGCGCGCTTGGGTCGAGCCGCTACTAACATCGGACCTTCGGTCTCCCGAGGGTTGTTGCGCTGCTGCACGGCTTCTGGAAACGTAAAAACGGGGCCGGCTTTAGCTCCGCTTCACTCGGGAGAAGGGCAAAGCGTAAGCCCCTGGCCGGGAGGAGAGCCGGGCTGGCTCCTGCGCTGGAGAAGTCTTTCCAGGCTTAGCGCAGCTGGGCTCTTGTCACCGTACGGGGCAGGAGGTAACCTGGGTAAACCAAGAAGAGCCCGAGTCCCGGTTTTGCACCGCGACCTGGGTTTCTGATGCATCCCTTCGGCACAGTCCGGGCTTGCGAGAGCTCGAGGCAACGTCTTAAATCGGCTTCACCCGAGGGCTTGGGGAGAGGGGGGCCGGTGTTCCCTCCAGCCCAGTCTGAGACCTTCGTTAGGGAGACTCGTTAGACCAGCGCTCGGAGCCAGGCGTGAAATCTGTCATCGTGTCGGGGCGCTGCCTGTCACCGTGGGGTGCCTGGGGAGGGCTCCTGCCCTACCTCCCCGCTCAGCGCCGTCGCTCAGCTGCCCTTTCCTTTCCTTCCTTCCTAAACGCCTCACGTTAGACCCAAAGTGGGGGTGGCTGGCAGCGCAGCCTGTGCATTTAAGAGGCGTCGCTCTTTCGGGCAGATCAGCAGTTACCGTTTTGTGCTAATCGGAGGGATTGGGGAAATAAATGAGCCTTTTGGACGGCTGGTGGCTGGGAAAGCCGCCGGCGTGCGAAGAGCTGGGGCAGAGCCTGAGCCTCAGCTTGTGCGGGAGCAACCTGGGTCTTGATCCGCGCGGCCGAATTGCGGTCAGAGCCCCCCCCCCCCCCCCGCCCCGAGCGTGGCCGGCGCCGAGCTCTCGAGGACGGCCGCCCCTCAGCACGGGCGGCTGCGGGATGGTTAACGAAGGTCGGGGTTAATTAACTGGCTGCGTGAACCCCCCCTGCAGCAGCAGCCTGCGTCTGGAAGGCTGCAAATCCCAGCCTGGCCGGTGGTTTTTATTCTTGCTGGTCCGCTCCCGGCCGGCACGCCCTCCTCGTCAGCCGGCCTCGATTGCCTCCGGGAACACGTGCTGTTTTCTTCTGCGCCGAGCTCGGAGGCGGCAGCGCCTGGCTTCGGCGGGGAGCGTGGCTAACGCGGTTAAGCCGCACCCGGGGCAGCGGGAGGAGCAGCCCGGCGCCGCGTCCCATCTGCCTCCTGCCTTCTCCTTGGGTTTCAGGCCTCCGATGCCTAGCTTTTCTCTCTTTATTTATTTATTTTACTTTTCCCCTGTGGCGACTCGTTTCTCCTCTTCCCCATCCTTCTGTAGACCCTCTCCACTATTTCTGTTGATGTCTGGCTTTCAGCTCCTCTTCTTGGACTCTTTCTGTGCTGCCTACCAAGGTACTCGATCCCCCAGGCTTATCTTTTCTGCCTCCTCCTCACCCTCCCACCCAGTGTAGAGAGGATCTGCCTTCATGGAAGAGCAGAAGACCGAAGGATGGTGCTTAGAGATGGGTAAAAAAAAAAAAAAAAAAAGAAAAGAAAAAAAGAAAGAGGAGCAGCCTGGATGTGACGGGCTTTCTCCTGCTCCGTGCAAAGCAGCGCCAGACCCCGGCAGGGCAGCGCGCCTCCGGACAGAGAGCAGGGAAGGAAAAACACCGGGGCAGCGCGGGTCTCGCTCGTGATGGTGGCCACGCTCGGCGTGGCCGCGCGCTTCGGGGCTCCGGCACTCGAAAGCTGAGTCTGCCTTGTCCGCGAAGCCGTTGGTAAGGTTTGACCTGCGATGCTCGTGCGGAGGTGGCGATGCTGGAGCTGAGCTGAGCTGGAAGTCACCCGCGAGGGTCTCGGGGGGGGGGAACCCGGCTTTCCGCAGCCTCGAGGCCAGGCTGCGTCTCCCCTGCACGGTGCCCGGAGATCCCCCGCACCCAGCCGGGCTGCCGGAGGGGGATGCTGGGCAGCTCCCAAATCCCCCAGGCTGGTCGGAGCGCTGCTCCGGCAGAACGGGTCCGGTTGGAACGGGGACGTGCGGGTTGGGGCGCCGCAGCCTTCCGCGGCTCTGAATCCCTCCTCGTGCTACTCTTCCCCTCCAGGCCGAGACCGCGGCGAACCGCATCTGCAAAGTGCTGGCCGTCAACCAGGAGAACGAGCACCTGATGGAAGACTACGAGAAACTTGCTTCCGACGTAAGCCACCCGGCCGCCCCGTCGCCGGCGGGGTTGGGGGGGATGCGGTCCCCCTAAAACCGGCCTCCCTCTGCCGCTCCCCGCCTCCCGCCCATCAAATCCCGTTTCCCCCCACAGCTGCTGGAGTGGATCAAGCGCACCATCCCTTGGCTGGAGGACCGCAGCCCGCAGAAGACCATACAGGAGATGCAGCAGAAGCTGGAAGACTTCCGCGACTACCGGCGCGTCCACAAGCCCCCCAAAGTGCAGGAGAAATGCCAGCTGGAGATCAACTTCAACACCCTGCAGACGAAGCTCCGGCTGAGCAACAGACCTGCTTTCATGCCCTCCGAGGGGAAGATGGTCTCGGTGAGCAGCTCCTCGAGCGTCCCGCGTTGGGGGGGGGGGGGCGTGGGGGGTAGAGCTGGGAGATCCGGGGGTGGTGGGGGTGGGAAGGGGTACCCACGCTGATGGGGTCCCACCCGTTCCTAAGGCCGCGGTGGAGAGCAGCAGAGCTGGAGCTGCTCTCTGGTGCTCCCGGAGGGGTTTTGGGGGTGGATTCCTCTTCAGCTTCTCCCAAAACCTGGGCTGATGTAAGACGGGGCTCCCAAAGTGGCCAAAACGGCCTCAGAAGGGCACGTGCCTCCGTTGGCATCGGCGTGGGGAGGAGGGGACCTGCTGCCGGCAGCGGTGGACGGGTGATGAGGAGGAGGTGGGGGAGAAGAGCAGCCGTTGGCCACCCCGGCGGCCCCCTGAGCCCGAGGCCCTCTGCCCTCTCCCCAGGACATCAATAACGGCTGGCAGCACTTGGAGCAAGCCGAGAAGGGCTACGAGGAATGGCTGCTGAACGAGATCAGGCGGCTGGAGCGGCTCGACCACCTGGCTGAGAAGTTCAGGCAGAAGGCCTCCATCCACGAGGCCTGGACCGAAGGTAGCGGGCTGGGGGCGGGGCGGGGGGACGGGGGAGGTTTTGGGTCCATCAAAGGCGGGTCACCCCGACGGCGACGAAGCCCTTGGAAAGCAGCTCGGCCCTTTTAAAATCCACAAGCCGCCCTGCTCCTCCGGCAGCAGGAGGGACTGTCCGCGCCGTGGACCGCAGCAGCGGGGCCGACGTGGTGGCGAGCCGCTGGTGCGAGCGACCGGGGTCCCTGTCCCCGAGCTGGTGCTGCTCTCGGGGGGCAGCAGACCCCTGGCAGCACGTCTCAGAGAGGCTCTTTATTATTTCAGGGTTTCTGGATGCCTGTGAGCTTGGGCAGGGGGGGAAGGCTGTTCGTTTGGGTCCGTCTTTCGAGGGGATGCCGGCCGGGCGGCCTCTTCCAAGCCGGAGGACTCGCCACGGTGCCTCTCCCAGCGCGTACGGAGGGGGACAAAGTGTCAGCCCCGCCGGGGAGGTGACGGCCCTCGCTCCCCTGTCCCTAGGCAAGGAGGCCATGCTGAAGCAGAAGGACTACGAAACCGCCACCCTGTCGGACATCAAAGCCCTCATCAGGAAGCACGAAGCCTTCGAGAGCGACCTGGCGGCGCACCAGGACCGCGTGGAGCAGATCGCGGCTATCGCGCAGGAGCTCAAGTACGTCGGCGCGCCCCGGGGCGCGCTGCGCCTCGGCCCCTTCCTCCCCTGCTCTCTGCAAAACCCTTCGTATCGGGGGTCTCCCGGCAAAACCCGGGCCGCGGCTCACCTCCGAGCGCTGCGCCGGCGGCTGCCTCCTCCGCACAGTGCCCCTATTGTTCTGCCCGTCCCTTCCCCCTCCTGTTTTCTCCGCTGCTAGAATACGGTTATTGTAAGGCAGCCCGGGCAGCCCGGCTCTTTTTTTTTTTCCCCAAGTCAGATAAACTTGCACACAATTAGTACACTGAAAGCCAAAGGCAGGGCGAAGCCATGAATGGAGCCCTTATTCCAGCGGCTCGAGTCGCCGACAACCGGGAAACGGGGACACGCGGCTCGGGAGCATGGAAAACGCCGCGGCGAGGAGCCAGGCGGGGGCCGGGGGGGCGCGGCGGCTCAGGCGGGAGCCGGTCTTGTGCGCGCTGGGCTTTCAACGAGCCCCGGCGGCGCCGCCGGCGGCAGAGCTCGCCCCGCTCGCCGCCTCGGCGGGGGGCTCCGAAAGCTGCTGGAAGGGCCGCTCGTAGCCGAGCGCGTTCCCTGCCTGGGGATGCGGCCGGCCGCGAGATGGAGCAGGGCGGGAGTGACGTGGGGGAGCTTAGCCCGTCCCGAAGCGGCTCTCTTGGTCCCTTCCAGCCCCAACCTCTGTGCCCCCCGTATCCTCACCCCGCTGCGTTTCTTCCCCCTGCTAAAGCGAGCTGGATTACTACGACTCGCCCAGCGTGAACGCTCGGTGCCAGAAGATCTGCGACCAGTGGGACGTTCTGGGTGCCTTGACCCACAGCAGGAGAGAGGCTCTCGAGGTAAGCGCAGCCCGTCTCCTTGCTGGCTCCTCGTCCCGGATGGGGACGGAGGGGACAGGGCCGCCGTGGGGGGCGGGGGGTGGGGGTGGGGGGTGGGTTCCTCCGCTCCTAACTCCTCCCGGCCACGTGCAGAAAACGGAGAAGCAGCTGGAAACGATCGACGAGCTGCACCTGGAGTACGCGAAGAGGGCGGCCCCCTTCAACAACTGGATGGAGAGCGCCATGGAAGACCTTCAGGACATGTTCATCGTCCACACCATCGAGGAGATCGAGGTAGGAGGCCGCGGGAGGAGAGGTGCGAAGGCTCTGTAGCCTTCGGCTTTCCGCAGAGACGCTTGTCTCCTGTTTTGAGATGGCTCCTTGGCCATTTTTCATGCCAGCTCTGGGCTCTGCAAGATCCAGGGAGCTTCTCCTGGGGGGGAAGGATGAGCTGGTATCAAATCACTCTCAAAGCAGCTCCCCAAACCTGGCCCCCGGCTCTAACCCGGCTCCCGGCCCCTTGCAGGGACTCATCGCTGCTCACGACCAGTTCAAGTCCACCCTGCCCGACGCCGACAAGGAGCGCGAGGCCATCCTGGGCATCCAGAGGGAAGCACAGCGGATCGCGGACTTCAACAGCATCAAGCTCTCTGGGAACAACCCCTACACCTCCGTCACCCCGCAGATCATCAACTCCAAGTGGGAACGGGTAAGTGCCTCCTCCAGCATCCGCACCACGCGTAGCCCAAGCGCCCGCGAGGCCATCCGTTAGCGTGCCAGCAAATAATCACGAAGGGTTCCTCGGTGGGGCTGTGGCTCCTGCTCCCTCCGCAGCCGGCTGCTCCACAAGCTCCTTCCCGTTGTGCCTGGAGCGCCGTGGGTTTCACGGCCGTGCTTTTCCGCAGCCGCCTTTCCCAAATACCTCGGTCCCCACAGCCCTGGCAAAGGTTTGTCCCCTCTGCCACGTGCGCCCATGGGTCTTCCAGCACCGTCCCGTTCTCCTCGCAGGTCCAGCAGCTGGTGCCGAAGAGGGACCATGCCTTGCTCGACGAGCAGAGCAAGCAGCAATCCAACGAGCATTTACGTCGGCAGTTCGCCAGCCAGGCCAACATCGTGGGGCCCTGGATCCAGACCAAGATGGAGGTGAGGGCTCGGTCGGCGCCCGAGGGGCGGCTGGCGGTGGTTATCCCGGCGGCCGGCGGGCTCCACCGGAGCGGGAGTGCCATCTGCCGTCCAGAGGGCTGGGGAAGGCAGAGCCGCAGCCCTGGGACCTCTCTTTGGAGTGAGAGCTGCCCCGCGTCTGCGTTGCCCCGGCTCCAGAAAGGAACGGAAAGCGATTAATCCGTTGATAAAACCAGCCCGGTGCGGCCCGGGGCTCGTGCTGGTGCTCCCCAGCACCCGCCAGCGCCTCGCGTCGGCCACGGGCGGGTGGCTGGGTTCGTTCAGAGCTCGTGGCGTCGCTCCTCGCGTGCCCGACCCTGACCCGGCCCTGCTGGGCTGGTTCCCCCCACCCCCCTCCCAACCTCCAGGAGATCGGGCGCATCTCCATCGAGATGAACGGCACGCTGGAGGACCAGCTCAACCACCTCAAGCAATACGAGCAGAGCATCGTGGACTACAAACCCAACATCGACCTGCTGGAGCAGCAGCACCAGCTCATTCAGGAGGCGCTGATCTTCGACAACAAGCACACCAACTACACCATGGAGGTGGGTGCCCTTCGCCCCCCCGGACTCGGGGATCGCGAAGGGAGAGGTTTGGCCCTTCCTGGTAGAGCTGAGCCAGCCTTCGGCGCTCTCCTCCGGGCGTCGGGGTGCGCCCGGAGGGTTCGGTGACACCCGGAGGTGCTCTGTCCCTTCTTCACAAAGCCCGGGCTCGGGAGCCGGGGCGCTGGGGTATCACCGGTAGCTGTTTTCCCACCCAGTGACTCCTGCTTCCCTGACGGCCTTAAGCAAGAGCCGCCGTCAAATGGCGGCGTGCCTCAGCTCGGCAAGCCGGGTGTCCCTTCCCCGAGACCCTCACCGTACCTCTTCCCCCCCCCTCCCACCCCCAGCACATCCGCGTGGGCTGGGAGCAGCTCCTCACCACCATCGCCCGCACCATCAACGAGGTGGAGAACCAGATCCTCACCCGCGACGCCAAGGGCATCAGCCAGGAGCAGATGCAGGAGTTCAGGGCCTCCTTCAACCACTTCGACAAGGTACCGGCGGACCTGGAGCGCGCCGGGGCGGTGCTGCCGCTGGGCTGCCGAAACCTGCCTTCGCGTCTTGGCTGTCGGCACCTCCTTGGCGGGGGGGGGGGGGGGGTGGGGGGGGTGGTGCAGAGGGGGCTGACGCGCCGGCCCTCGTCGTCGTCCCCCCAAGCCGCTGCTGCTCTTTCAGAGGAGCAAGACCCACGGGGTGATTTTCCCCGCCCCCGTGCCGGGACGCAGCCCCCTCGGGGAGCGCAGCCCCCCTCGGGGAGCGCAGCCCCGGGACGTGGCGGGGGCAGCGGAGCCCTGCTTTCAGCCTCCTCTGGGCAGCAAAGCCAGCCTGCGTTCCGCTGACGCCGTGTCTTTCCCCCCGCCCCGGTGCGTGTCTCCGGCCCCCGTTCCTCTCGCCTCGCCTCCTCTTCGTCCGACGGCCGGCGCGGCTCCCCCCCCCCGCCCCCCCTGTGCCGCGACGCAGGACCACGGCGGTGCCCTGGGACCGGAGGAGTTCAAAGCCTGCCTCATCAGCTTGGGATACGACGTGGAGAATGACCGACAGGTACCCGGCCTCGCTGCCCCGCGGCCAGAGACGCGATTAACCTCTCTCCTTTCTCTCTTCCTCCCCATCCCGTGGTCTTCCTCCCCTTCCTTCCACGCTCCTCCGCCCCACCGCCCGCCTCCGTGCTGGATTTCCCCTGCGACCTCCCTCCCCCATGGCACCCTGTCGACTGCCGAAACGCCTCCTTTAACTGAATCTCTGCCTCTCTCTCTCCTCCCTTCCTCCCTGCCCTCCTGGGTTTTCCTTCCTCTTCCTCTCCGTCTCTGCATGCGCTCTCCATCTCTGCCCTCTGTGGCCGGCGCGCTCTCCTCTTCCTCCTCTTCACCCTCTCGGAGTAGAAGCGCACGGGAAGCATGGACACCGATGACTTCCGAGCTCTCCTTATCTCCACGGGATGCAGCCTGGTACGCTATCCGCTATTTCCCCCTTTTTTTTCCCCCACCTTTTCCCCTTTCCCATCTTCTTCTCGTCGCTGCGAACCTCCGGGGCCGGCGCTCGCCGCAAGGCGGGGTGGGAGAGGGCTGGGGGCCAGAGGGGGGCCGGTGCCGACGGCTGGGCACGACGCCGGGCGCCTCGTTCGTGCCGCAGCGATCCCCGAGGACTCGGGACGTTCCCTCCCCGTGCGGCTGAGACAGCGGAGGGGTCTCACGGTGGGCTCGGGCCAGCCCCGGGGGCCACCTCCCGGCGAGCGAGGGGAATTAGGCACCGGTGGGTGAACGCCGGGGAGCCCGGCGAAGGTCCGGCGCGCCCTCCTCTCACCGCCGTCCCCCTCCCTCCAGGGCGACGCCGAATTCAACCGGATAATGAGCGTCGTCGATCCCAACAACAGCGGGATCGTCACCTTCCAAGCCTTCATCGACTTCATGTCCCGGGAGACCACCGACACGGACACGGCTGACCAAGTCATCGCCTCCTTCAAAGTCCTGGCCGGGGACAAGGTGAGGCCCCGCGGGGCGGCTGGGAGCCGCTCCCTGCGGATCGGGCGCGCCCGTGCCGCTTGGGAGCGGATTTGGGAAGGGTGACGGCCCCGGCACCCCGGGGCGGGGGTCCGGTCCGCCCCGCGTGCTCATCTCTTCCCCCCCCTCCCCGCCCCAGAACTACATCACGGCCGAGGAGCTGCGGCGAGAGCTGCCCCCCGACCAGGCGGAGTACTGCATCGCCCGCATGGCCCCCTACCAGGGCCCCGACGCCGTCCCCGGAGCCCTGGACTACAAGTCCTTCTCCACGGCGCTCTACGGCGAGAGCGACCTCTGAGCCCCGACGACGCCGCGGCGGCGGCGGCGGCGGCACCAAGCGCTGGCGCTTCCCGGCAGGAGCCAAGCCCCCGTTGTTCGTTTAATTTTTTCCCTTCCCCCCCCCCCCCCCCACCGTGCTCTGCGTCCACGCTCGCGCACCGGCTCTCCCTCCGGCCGCGGGGTCTCCCCTCCCCGGGGAGGGGGGGGGGTCACAGAAAAAGCCGCGGCCGCCCCACCACCATCCGGTTACTGCGTATTATACCGACCACGTACCTATGCAATGATTTATTTCGGGGTTTTGTTTGTTTGTTTGTTTGTTTGTTTGTTTTCCACTTTGCTCTGCAGGGAGGGCGGGCTGCCGGGCGGGGGGGGGGGGCGCGGGGTCGGGGTCTGGGGGGGATGGGGGGGGGGGGGGGGGGGCGCGTCTCACTTTTTGGTCGCTTCGGGTTTCTCGGCAGGGGAGCGGGGAGCCTCGGCGCGCCCGGCAGCTCTGGCTCAGATGGTTATTTTTTTTAATATAAACCCCTTCTATTTTTTCAACTGACAAACGGGCCGGCCGCCGGTATGTTCAGAGGGAGCCCCCTCCTCCTGCCCTGCCTCTGCCCTCTCTTAATTTATGCCTCTCCGCAGCAGAAAATCCGAACGGGGTCTTTGCGGAGCCAGCGCCGGCCCCTCTGCCCCGGCTTGGGGTGGGGGGGGGTGGGGGGGCATCTCGCCCCAGCGCAGCCCCTTCCCCGGCACGTCCCTCCAACCTTGGAGCAGGTTTTTCTGAGGACCAAAAATTTAGGGGGAGAAAAGGAAGAAAAAGAAAAAAAAAAAAAAAAAGAGGCGAAAATAAAAAAAAAAAAGCCTGATCTTTTAAAATTTAAATGAAATCCAGAAGGTTCCTATTTACTTTATTAACTTACGGATTTATTATATAAATATATATTCACCTAGCAGCATATATTACCGGTTTTCTTTGTCATGTAATTAAAATATTGCTGATAACTGTTAACGACGGAGACCGCACCGTTCCTCACCGCTGTCGTCCCTCCTGTCCTGGGCCGGGGGCCCCCCCACGGCCGGGACCCCGGGGGCCAGGCCTGCCGCCGGCTTCGCCCGCCTCTGCTCGACTGGTCGGAGGATCCCGGGGCACGGGACAATAAAAGGTGTCAGATTTTTAAGGGCGATGAGGTGCATCTTTCTCCGTCTGGGGTGGCTCTGCCCCGGGGGGCGGCCGGCCCCAGAATTGCAGGAATTTGGCTCAAAAGCCCCTGGGAAGCAGGAGCCTCCCGGCAAGGTTTCTGCGCTGGGGTTTTGGGGTTTTTTTTGCAGGTTGTAGCTGAAAGGGAGCAAAAGGCCCCGGCCAGCGGGTCCGGAGGGGCTGGGGCTGCCGAGGCGTCCCGGCGCTGCCCCCTAACTGCCGGGGGTCCCGGCCCCACAGCCGGCTGCGGTCGGGGCAGGTCCCCACGGTCACCGTCGTCCCCTGTCCCCCTGCAAGGAGCAGCTGCAACGGGGACGGGACCGTGGGACGGGGACGGGGATGGGGACGGGACCGTGGGACGGGGACGGGACCGTGGGGCTGGGACGGGGACGGGGGGTTGGGACGGGGACGGGGACGGGGATGGGGACAGGACCATGGGGCTGAGATGGGGACAGGGATGGGACCGTGGGGCTGGGACGGGGACGGGGGGGTGGGGATGGGGACAGGGACATGGGGATCGGGGCGTGATGGGGACAGCGCCCTGGGGGTGGCAGCAGGACTGCGAGGCGGTGTTGGGGACGGGACCACGGGGACGCGCTGGGGACGAGGACGGGGTCAGGACCACGGGGCCAGGCTGGGGCCAGGTTTAGGGGGTCGTGCTGGGGGGGGGGACGGGACGGACAGGGTTGGGGACAGGATCGCGGAGCTCAGCACTGCGGGAAGGGGGGTGAAAGGAGATGGTGGGGCGGGGGGGGGGGGGCTATGGGGCACGGCAGGCAGCAATGGAGGCGCGCGTGCGAGAACAGCTTTATTGGGGTCAGTGCTGGGTGGCGACGGTGGCACCCGAGGGCCCCGGCCGGCGCCCGTGGGGCGGGCTGGAGGTTGGGCTATGGGGCAGGCCACGAGCCGGGCTACGGGGCCGGCTGTGGGGCTCAGAAGTGGACGTAGGAGAGGACGACGTCGCCCTCCACCTCCAGCGTGTCGACGTGGGGCCCCGGGGGCAGGCGGTGGAAGAAGTCGCAGAGCGGCTGCCCCTCGGCAAAGATCTTGAAGCGATGGTTCCCGCAGCGGATGGAGAGCTGGGGGGGGGGGCGGGGGGGGTGGGGGGGCGGCGGTGGGCGACGCACGCCCTCGTGCAAGGCGTGCCCCCCCCCCCGTGACGCCGACGCCCGCCCACCCACAACGCCCACCCGGCGCAATGCCCGTCCTCCTGCCCTGTGGGTCTTCGTGCAACGCGAACCCTCGTCCCGCTCCCACCCATGTGCGATCACCGTCCTCGTGCACCGCAAACCCTCGTGCAAGCGATGCCCACCCACGTGCACTGACCACCCTCGTGCACCGCAAACCCTCGTGCAAGCGATGCCCACCCACGTGCACTGACCACCCTCGTGCACCGCAAACCCTCGTGCAAGCGATGCCCACCCTCGTGCAGCTCCCACCCACGTGCGACGCCCGCCCTGGTGCACTCACGTCGAAGTAGCGGCCGCGCTGGAGGGGGTTGTAGGGCAGGTCCCGCTCCTCGGCCCCCCAGTCCCCCCCCAGCAGGCTGTTGCGCACCACCACCCCGTCGTCCAGGCGCGGGTTGAAGTGCAGCAGCACGTCCCCCCCGGGACCCGCCCGCAGGTTGATGTGGAACCTGGGGGAGGGGTGGGGGGGGTGATGGAGGGAGGGGTCAGGGTGCTCTGGGTGCTGGGCATCCCAAGGAAGGGGGTGGGGGTCCCTTCTTCCCCCCCCCCCCCCCCAAATACCTTTTGGCGTCAGAGGGGATGAAGCCCTTCACCACGATGGTTTTCTTGGGGATCAGCCCCCCCGGGATGGTGGCCACGAAGGGCACAGGCTGCAGGGGACAGGGAGGGGGCTGGGACAGGGACAGGACCCCCCCCCCCCGAGCCCCCTAGGACCCCAACAGCCACCCTGTCCTCGCCCCAGAGCCGGGGTCCCCCCCACTCACCGGGTGGAAGGTGGGCGGCTGCCCCATCACCTGCGGGAGAGGAGAGAGGGTCAGCGGGGGACATGGGGACACCCTGGGGACGGGGGGGGTCCCGGTTGTGGCCCCCCCAGCACTCACCGGCAGGTTACTCTGCAGGTAGGGGATGGTCTGCGGCATGTCCTGGGGGGAGCAGAAAGAGGAGTGAGGCGGGCGTCCCCCAAACACCTGGGTCTTCCCCAGGGCGACCCCCCAAACCCCCCCCCGGGACTCACCGGCATGGAAGGGGGGCACATCCCCTGCGGAGAGACAGAGCAGAGGTGAGGATGAGGGGGGGGGTCCCTACATGGGGAGGGGGGGATTAGGGGGGGTCGGGGGGGGGGGGGGGGTCCGGACGTGCTCACCGTGCCACCCAGGACGGTGACGGCGTGCAGCTCCAGGTCCCCGTCCACGGTGACGGCCATGACGTGCTCCGCCGGCAGCCGGTGCGGGAACTCATCAAAGTGGCTGCCGTTCACCAGGATCTGGGGGGGGGGCACGGGGGGGTGTCAGGGGGGGCCAGATGCCCCCCCATGGGCCCATATACCCCCTGTGTGCCCATATGTCCCCCCTGGAGACCCCATATAGCCCCTGTAGGCACACGTACCCCGCTATGAGACCCCATATACCCGTATTTGGGACCACATAGACCCTCTGTGTGCCCATATATCCCCTTGGAAACCCCATAGACCCCCCTTAGGACCCCATATACCCCCTGTGAGCACTTATAGCCCCCTTGGAGATCCCATATACCACCTGTAGGCACACGTACCCCGCTGTGAGACCCCATATACCCGTATTTGGGACCACATATACCCCTGTGTGCCCATATATCCCCCTTGGAGACCCATAGACCCCCTGTGTGCCCATATATCCCCCTTGGGACCCCACAGACCCCCTGTGTGCCCATATATCCCCCTTGGGGACCCCATATACCACCTGTAGGCACATGTACCCCGCTGTGAGACCCCATATACCCGTATTTGGGACCCATATACAGTCTGTGTGTCCATATGTCCTCTTCTGGGACCCCATATATGCCATGTGAGCCCATATCTCCCCCATTGGGACCTGACATATGCCCTGGTGTCCATATACCCCCCCTTGGAGACCCCATATACCCCCCCCCCCCCCCCTTAGGACCCCATATACCCCCCTTAGGCACCCCATATATCCCCCTCAGGACCCCATATACCCACTTGGGGACCCCATATACTCCCTTTAGGACCCCATATACCCCCTTGGGGGCCCCATATATCCCTTTTGGGGGCATATATACCCAGTATAACCCCACGTGCCCATATATCCTCTTTGAGACCCCACATACCCCCCATCTCTGCCCTTATATCCCTCTTCGGGCCACATATAACCCCCTCTATAGATGTATGTCCCCTTTGAGACCCTAGTGCACATATAACCCCCTTTGGCATGCCATGTACCCCCCTGTATGTCCCTATATATGCCTTTTAAGACCGCCATATACCCGTATTTGGGACCACATAGACCCCCTGTTTGCACATATATCCCCCTTGGACGGACGGACGGACACACACCACACACACACACACACACACACACACACACACACCCCCATATAGCCCCTTTTGTATGCCATATAATCCCTGTTCCCATACCTCCCCACTTTGGGACCCATATACCCCCATGTGTGCCCTTACAGCCCTCTTTCACACCATATATAAACGCTTGTGTACACATATCCCCCTTTGAGAGCCCATACACCCATATTTGGGACCCCATATACCCCATGTGTGCCCATATATCCCCCTTTAGGGCTCCAAATGCTCCCTTTGGGAGCCATATACCCTCTGCGTGCCCATATAGCCCTCCTTTGAAACACTATGTACCCCTTGTGTGCACATGTATCCCCCTTTGGAACCTCATATACCCCCCCTCCTTTGGGTATATGGGGGTCTATGAGACTGCATTTCCCCCTTTGGGACCCTATATGTAGCCATGTATCGCCCCCTTTGGGACCCATATATCCCCTGTGTGCCCTTATATCCCCCTTTGGGACTACCTATACCCCCCCCGCCCTGTGCGTGCACATATATCCCTCTGTGTGCCCATATATCTCCTTCTCTGAGCCCGTATGTCCCCCTTTGGGACCCATATACCTCCTTGGGGACCCCATATACCCTCTGTATGCACATATATCCCCCTTGGGGATCCCATATCCCCCCGTGTGCTCATATCTCCCCCTTTGAGACCCCATATACCCCCCCGTGAGCCCTTATATCCCCCTTGGGACCCCATATATCCCCCTTTGGGACCCATATACCCCCTGTGAGCCCTTATATCCCCTTGGGGACCCCATATACCCCCATGAGACCTTATATCCCCCCTTGGAGACCCCATATACCCCCATGAGCCCTTATATCCCCCTTGGGGACCCCATATACCCCCTGTGAGCCCTTATATCCCCCCTTGGAGACCCCATATACCCCCATGAGACCTTATATCCCCCTTGGGAACCCCATATCTCCCCGTGTGCTCATATCTCCCCCTTTGGGACCCCATATACCCCCTGTGAGCCCTTATATCCCCCTTGGGGACCCCATAGACCCCCCTTGGGGACCCCATATACCCCCTTTGGGACCTTATATCCCCCCTGGGGACCCCATATATCCCCCTTTGGGACCCCATATCTCCCCCTTTGGGACCCATATACCCCCTGTGAGCCCTTATATCCCCCTTGGGGACCCCATAGACCCCCCTTGGGGACCCCATATACCCCCCTGTGAGCACTTATAGCCCCCTTGGAGACCCCATAGACCCCCTGTGAGCCTTATATCCCCCTTGGGGACCCCATATATCCCCTTGGGCACCCATATCTCCCCCTTTGGGACCCCATATACCCCCTGTGAGCCCTTATATTCCCCTTGGGGACCCCATAGACCCCCCTTGGGGAGCCCATATGCCCCCATGAGCCCTTATATCCCCCTGGGGACCCCATATATCCCCTTGGGGACCCCATATCTCCCCCCTTTGGGATGCCATATACCCCCTGTGAGTCCTTATATCCCCCCGTGGGGACCCCATATCTCCCCCTTTGGGACCCCATATACCCCCTGTGAGCCCTTATATCCCCCTTGGGGACCCCATAGACCCCCCTTGGGGACCCCATATACCCCCATGAGACCTTATATACCCCCTGGGGACTCCATATCTCCCCTTTGGGACCCATATCCCCCTGTGAGCCCTTATATCCCCCTTGGGGACCCCATACCCGCCCCCCCGGTGAGCCCCTATACCCCGCCCCCCCCCTTGGGCCCCCATACACCGGCAGGCCCCCCCCCCCCGCCCCCCTCTCCCCCCCCCCCGCACCCGGTAGGCGTGGGGGGTGACGGCGATGACAGGATCTCGAAGGGGGTCCCGGCGCCAAGGGGTGGAGGTCCCGGCGCTGCTCCTGCTCCCACTGCCCCCCCGCGCCGGCTGTTCATCACCGCCTGCCCCTCCGCCCCGAAGCGGGGGTTCAAGTGCAGCGCCAGGTCGGCCTCCGCCCCCGGCCCGCTCGCCAGGTTCACCAGGAACCTGCCACGGGGGGGCGGGGGGGGGGGCGGTCGGGTCCGCGTCCGTCCCGCCGTCCCTCCAGCCCTGCGTGTCCCCGTCCCCCCCCCCGCTCCCCGGCACCGGCACCTCCAGCCCCTCTTCCCTCCCTCCCTCCCCCCCCCCCTCGCCAGGCTCACCCAAAACCTGGTTCCCCCCCCCCGTCTGTCCCCCATCACCCAAGCTGTGCCCGTGTCCCCCTGTGCCCTCCATGTCCCTCCCACGTGCTCCTGTGTCCCCCATATCCCCCCGTGTCCCCCCATATCCCCCTGTGGTGTCCCCCCCCCGTCCCCCCGTCCTCCCATGTCCCTCCCATGTGCCCCTGTGCCCCCCATATCCCCCATGTGCCCCTATGTCCCCCCATGTCCCTCCCATGTGCTCCTGTGTCCCCCATATCCCCCCCCGTGTCCCCCTGTGTCCCCCATATCCCCCCGTGTCCCTCCCATGTGCCCCCATGTCCCTCCCATGTGCTCCTGTGTCCCCCATGTCCCCCCCGTGTCCCCCTGTGCCCCCCCATATCCCCCCGTGTCCCTCCCATGTGCTCCTGTGCCCCCCATGTCCCCCTGTGTCCCCCCCATATCCCCCCGTGTCCCTCCCATGTGCTCCTGTGCCCCCCATGTCCCCCATATCCCCCCAGTGTCCCCCCATGTCCCCCTGTGGTGTCCCCCCCATGTCCCCCTGTCCCCCATGTCCCTCCCATGTCCCCCTGTGTCCCCCATGTCCCCCGTGTCCCCCATCTCCCCCCTGCACCCAAGGGGGTGCACACGGGGCTGCGTACACGCAAGGGGACAGCAGACACACCCCCCCACCCCCCCCGCCACGTCCCGGTGTCCCACGGTCCCCGAACCTGTCGGCGTGGGGGGCACGAAACCCTGCACGTAGATGGCCATGCCGGGCCAGAGCCCCCCCATCACGGGGGCCACATGGGGCAGTGGCTGGAGGGGGGGGGAGCACAAGGTCATCAGGGTCCCCACCCTGTCCCCGGGCGGGGGGGGTGGGGGGGTGATGGGGACCCCCGGGACCCCGACTCCAGGGTCCCCATTCGGGGGGGGGGGGGGGGGTGTGACGGGACCCCAAGGGACGATACCGACCGGGTTGTAGGCGGGCTGGTAGCCAGGCGCGGGGACGAAGGCCATGGCGACGGTGACGATGGCGGCGGGTGACGGTGACGCCGGGCCGGACGCGCAGCCCGCGGCGCCGGGACCTTTATAGCCCCCAAACCCGAGGTGGGGCCCCCACACCGCCCCGCCCCGCCCGGACACCTGGGTCCTCACCCCAGCTCGGGGGGTGGGGGTGAGGACAGCCCAGACCCCCGGGGGCCTCAAACCGGGGCGAGGTGGGGGGCTGACCCACCCCCCGGGTGCCTGGGGTCCCCCGTCAGTTTGAGGGTGCCCTTTGTGCCCCCCACATCCAGCCCGGGAGGGCGGGTCCCAGGTGGTGGGGGCAGGGTGGGGTCTGGGTCCATTCCCAGGGCGAGGCCCGGACTTTGACACCCCTGGATGCGGGGACGGGGGCGGGGGGGGGACGGGGGACGGGGGGGGAGGCGGGGGACCTGCCCGAGGCGGCAACGCCCCGGACTCTGCCCCGTGCCGGGGGGGACCCGGGCGTCCCGGTGTCGGGCGGGGCCGGAAGGAGCCCGGATGTGCCGCGGGGGTCGGGGGACGCCTTGGCCCCCGCCCCTGCCCTGGGGGGCTCCGGCTCCATCGCGGCGGCACCTCGGGGTCCCCTCAGCGATCCCTGGGGATATGGGGACCCCCATCCCCATTGTAACACCCCTGGGACACCCCCCCCCCCCCCCAACCCATCGCGGCACCCTGGGGTCCCCCCTCCCCCTGGCAGCCCCCGGGTCCCGTCCTCCCCGCGCTGCCCAGGGACGAGGCGGGACGGGGGACGTGGGGACAGCCGGCTTTATTTGGGGGGGGGGGGGGGGGGGGGGGCGCGGTGGCCCTACAGCTTGGAGAAGGTGACGTCCTCGGGGCCCTTCTTCTCCATCGCCGCCTGCGCCGACTTGAGGACGTCCTCGGTCTGCAGCATGCTCATGTTCCAGGTGGCCTGGGGACGAGCACGGGGACGGGGATGGCGCGGGGACAGGGGCGGGACGGGGAGGGGACGGGGAGGGGACGCCCTCGGGGGGACGGGGAGGGGGACGGACACCCTCGGGGATGGGGACGGAGGGGGGGGATGCCCTCGGGGATGGGGACAGGGATGGGACACCCTTGGGGATGGGGACGGGGACGGGACGCCCTTGGGGAAGGGGACATGACGCCCTTGGGGATGGGTCGGGACACCCTCGGGGAGGGGACACCCTTGGGGGTGGGGACAGGACACCCTCGGGGACGGGACACCTTTGGGATGGGGACGGGACACCCTCGGGGATGGGGACAGGGGCGGGATGCCCTCGGGGAAGGGGACGGGACGCCCTCGGGGAGGGGACACCCTTGGGGACAGGGACGGGGATGGGACACCCTCGGGGACGGGACACCCTTGGGGACAGGGACGGGACACCCTCGGGGACGGGACGCCCTTGGGGGGGGGGGACCGCGGACAGACACCCCGGGGACGGACACCTTTGGGATGGGGACGGGACACCCTCGGGATGGGGACAGGGGCGGGATGCCCTCGGGGAAGGGGACGGGACGCCCTCGGGGGAGGGGACACCCTTGGGGACAGGGACGGGGATGGGACACCCTCGGGGACGGGACACCCTCAGGGAAGGGGACAGGGACGGGACGCCCTTGGGGGTGGGGACAGGACACCCTCGGGACGGGACACCCTCGGGGACAAAGACGGGCCCAGGGATGGCAACAGCGCGGAGACGGGGACGTCGTCGTGGTCAGGGAGGGGGGACGGCATTTTGGGACGGGTGCCCAGCCGGGAGGGGAGGGGGGCCGCTCACCATGTAGCGGAGGCTCTCGGGGACGGGGTGGTCCCGCGAGTAGACCAGGTTCACCTTGGTGCCCTGCACGGCCACGGGGCTGCGGGCCGCGATGGCGGTGGCCACGTCCAGGGCTCCCTGCAGCAGCGTCGCCTTGTCGGGGAAGACCCGGCTGCGGGCGAGAGGGGCTGCCAGCGGGGACGGGCACCCCGAGGGGGCCCCCGCGGCACCGGGGAGAGCCCCGGGACGGGGTTCCCCTCCCGGGGGGCTGCAGTACCTCACCAAGCCGCAGCTCTGCGCTTCGGGGCCATCATCTTGCGGGCGGTGAAGGCCAGTTCGTTGACGAGGCTGTGGGGGTGTTTCTGGGGTGAGACGGGGTCCCCCCGAGGTCCCCTCCCCTGCCACCAGCCCCCCTCCGGTATCGCCCCCCGTCAGCCCCCCCCCCCACCTCTGGCTGCCCACGATCTTTGGGAGACGCTGCAGGGTGCCCACGTCGGCCGCCAGCCCGATGTCCACCTCCTGCGGGCACGGGGGACACGTGAGGGGACACGGGGACGTCCAAGGAGACGCAGGGATGTAGGAGAGGACACGGGGATGGCCGAGGGGCTCCAGGGGACATCCGAAGGGTCCCAGGGACATCCGTAAGGTCACAGGGATGTCTGAGGAGCCACGGGGACATCCAAAGAGCCACCAGGACATCTGAGGGGTCTTGGGGACATCCAAGGAGCCATGGGGACATCTGAGGGGTCTCAGGGACGTCCAAGGAGCCACTGGGGCATCCAAGGGGTCTCAGGGATATCTGAGGCTCCTCAGGGACATCTGAGGGGTCTCGGGGACATCCAAGGAGCCACCAGGACGTCCGAGGCTCCTCAGGGACATCCAAGGAGTCATGGGGACATCTGAGGGGTCTCGGGGATATCTGAGGCTCCTCAGGGACATCTGAGGGGTCTTGGGACATCCAAGGAGTCATGGGGACATCTGAGGGGTCTCGGGGACATCCGAGGAGCCACCAGGATGCCCGAGGGTCCCCAGGGCCGCCCGCGGGTCCCCACCCACCTACCTTCACCTGGAACCAGGCGTCCTGGGTGCAGTAGCGGATGTCGCAGGCGGAGATGAGGTCGATGCCTGCCGGAGAAGACCTGAGCCAGTGGGGGGGACCCCGGCCCGGCGCCCCCGGCCCCAGCTCACCTCCGCCGATGCAGGCGCCGTGCACCGCCGCGATCACCGGCTTTGGGCACTGCAGGAGAGACGGGCGTCACGGGGGGGTTGGGGAACAGTCCCCCCACCTCTGTCCCTCCGTCCCACCTTCTCCAGCACCGAGAAGGTCTCCTGGTACTCCCGGACCTTCCGCCGCAGGTTCCAGGCCTTCCTGGCCACGTCCTCGGCCCTCCACCATCATGAACTCGCTGCCCATCTCCACCAGGTCGATCCCTGCCCGGGGCCGTGCCGTCACCGGCCGTCCCCGATTCCCGGCTGGGGGCAAGACCCCCCCGGCCCCCCCCAGCCAGGGCTGAGACACCCCCAGTCCTCCTGGTGATGCTGAGATCCCCTGATCCCTCCTGGCTGGGCAAAGGTACCCCAATACCCCCAGCTGGGGTAAAGGTACCCCAAATCCCCCCAGCTAGGGTAAAGGTATCCCCAAATCCCCCCAACCAAGGCCAAAGGTACCCCAGTCCCCCCCAGCTGGGGTAAAGGTACCCCAGTTCCCCCCAGCCGGTACCAAGATGCTCCCAGTCCCTCCCATAGGGACCAAGATCCCCCCCGGGTTTCCCCTGCTGGGAAACTCCCCCCCAAACTCCGAGATCCTCCCCAAAACGAGCCAAAATCCCACCGACCTCCCCCTCGCCGGGCAACGGGGGCGGGGGGGGTGGTCCCAGGAGGGGAACCCAAGGGCAGCCCTCACCAGCCGTGAAGATCTTCCCGCGCCCGAGATGACGACGGCGCGGCAGGACGAGTCCTGGCCGATGTCCTGGAAGCACTCCACCATCTCCCTGCGGGGACGGGGACAGTTGGGACAGCGGGGGGGGGGTCCGGGGGGGGTGGGGGGGTGTTTCCCGGCTGCCCCCCGTTACCTCCAGAACGCCGCGTTCATGGCATTCCTCTTCTCGGGGCGTGGAGCTCCACGTGCAGGACGTGGTCCCCCTCCGGCGTCACCCGCAGCGTCTCAAGCTGCGGCGGGCGAGCGTCGCTCCGCCACCTCCGCCGACATCGGCCGGGCCGGCACCCGCAGCGCTGCGGCACCCGGCCCGTCACCAGGGCACTGGGACCCGCCGGGGAGGGATGGGAGTCCCTGGGGAGGGGCCGGGACCACTGGGGAGGGACTGGGGGCACTGGGGAAGGCTGGGGGCCCCTAAGGAGGGACTGGGACCCTCTGGGGAAGGGCTGGGACCCACTGGGGAAGGGCTGGGGGCCCCTAAGGAGGGACTGGGACCCTCTGGGGAGGGATTGGGACCCCTTGGAGAAGGGCTGGGGGCACTGGGACATACTGGGGAGGGACTGGGACCCACTGGGGAAGGGCTGGTGGCAGTAGGACATACGGGGAGGGACTGGGAGTCCCTGGGGAGGGGCCGGGACCCACTGGGGAGGGACTGGGGGCACTGGGGAAGGGCTGGGGGCCCCTAAGGAGGGACTGGGACCCACTGGGGAGGGGGCCGGGACCCCCTGGGGAGGGGCCGGGACCCACTGGGGAAGGGCTGGGGGCCCCTAAGGAGGGACTGGGACCCACTGGGAGGGCCGGGACCCCCTGGGGAAGGGCTGGGGGCCCCTTAAGGAGGGACTGGGACCCTCTGGGGAGGGGTTGGGACCCCTTGGAGAAGGGCTGGGGGCACTGGGACATACTGGGGAGGGACTGGGACCCACTGGGGAAGGGCTGGTGGCAGTAGGACATACGGGGGAGGGACTGGGAGTCCCTGGGGAGGGGCCGGGACCCACTGGGGAGGGACTGGGGGCACTGGGGAAGGGCTGGGGGCCCTAAGGAGGGACTGGGACCCACTGGGGAGGGCCGGGACCCCCTGGGGAGGGGCCGGGACCCACTGGGGAAGGGCTGGGGGCCCCTAAGGAGGGACTGGGACCCACTGGGGAGGGGCCGGGACCCCCTGGGGAGGGGCCGGGACCCACTGGGGAAGGGCTGGGGGCCCCTAAGGAGGGACTGGGACCCACTGGGGAGGGGCCGGGACCCCTGGGGAGGGGCCGGGACCCCCTGGAGGCCCAGGGGAAGGGCCGGGGGCACTGGGACAGGGCCGGGAGCCGCTGGGGGCGGGGGGAAAAGGACTAGAAACGGCCGGAAAAGCACCGGGACGTACCGGGAGAAGACCCGAGGGTCCCGGGGGAGGGTGGGGGAAAGCTGGGGGCAGCGGGGAAGGACTGGGATCGACTGGGATCCGCTGGATCCCCCGGGAAGGGCCTGGATCCCCGCCGGGGGGGGGCGGGACGGCTCGTCAGCCTCGTTAATGATCAGCCCCGGGAGCCCCAGGGCGGCGAAGGTCGGGGCGGGGGGGGCATGGGGGGCCCTG